>WUAM01000217.1:1898223-1910527 GCA_024336885.1 Actenoides hombroni | reverse complement strand
CTTCCTGTAGGCCCCCTTCAGGTACTGGAAGGTCGCTAGTAGGTCTCCCCAGAGCCTTCTCTTCTCCAGGCTGAACACCCCAGCTCCCTCAGCCTGTCCTCGTACGAGAGGTGTTCCAGATCATCTTTGTGGCCTCCTCTGGACCCGCTCCACCAGGTCCATGTCTTTTCTGTGTTGAGGGCTCCAGAGCTGGACACAGTACTCCAAAAGGAAATGAAAAAAAAACGGGTCCAACTCCCAGGACCAAATCCGTTTAATATAAAGTCTGCTCATCGAGGACGTATCAGATATTAAACTGAGAGGAACAGATACTACACTTGATCTCAGCCAAAAGGCCGAGAAGCGAAAGAGCAAACAGTCTTAAAGCAAGATCATGTTTTTCAACATTTTTCATCTTGAAGAAAAATGTTCCTCTAAATCCAGAGAATGGGACAGGAAAATACATACCTTTATTACTCATTTTCTGTTGACTACTCCTTGGTTTAAAAAAAAAAACAAACAACAAAATATCTGCTGCTATGTGGTTCTAAAACACACACAGGGTCTTTTTTTTTTTCCTGTACTTATGGATTAATTTCTCAATTACTACATGTCAGTTTGGTCCATCAACTTTGAGTTGGCAGACTGGACCCTCAGTCTCCAACAATAATGCTCCTCTCTTTATGAGGCCACACAAAACACTACATGTTCAAATGATAAATAGAAGGAAGTCTACATTTAAAGAGGGAAGAGACTGAACATGGCCAAGACTTTTCTCATTACCTCAAGTAGACATATTTTTAAAAATTGTGCTGCTTTAGAAGTTTAATTACCCTCGGATGTCTGCTTCAGTTCCAAAACATCTATGGTTTAGGAACTCCGGAAGAGAATGTCATATGTAACAACCCTTTCTGCAAATGTCAACAATACAATAATGATGTCAGATTTTTGGCTCGTTAAACTTAAGCCAGCTGCCTTAACAGTGTCGCTGTAGCAGATGCACTTTGAAATCTGATCCCCACAGCCCTAAAACAGTGTCAGAAGCAGAGAAAGGTTGCATCAACACCTTGAAATGATTATAAACGCACACGTGCGGCACTCACCCTCTTTCGCTGGAGGGATTGTAGGCGGTGGAGGTGGCGTTGAAGGTGTTGTTGGCGGTTGAGTTGGAAATGGTACTGGAGAATAAAAGGAAGGAATAGTAAAAAATGCTTAAAAGCCCAATGTATTTATCTGTATTAAACACAGCATTTCCTACTCATCTCCACATTTAAAATTCGTCATCTCTAATCAACTAGTTAAGCAATTGGAGAGAAATGTAGATGAGCTTCTCTGCATGTAATGACCTCCTCTACTGACCACCTGAAAAAAGGATGGTATTATTACAGAGCAATTAATGGCTGCATTTCAGTGTGAATGATACAATGATACAGCTAAACTACTACTGGAACTGCCTCTTTTTGGATTTCCCCAGTGTAGCAGACTCTGGGGCAGCCTTATTCTTGATCCAGTACCCATCATTCATTTTGTAAAAGGTCAACATCTTTCCTTTCTGATCACAGAGTTCTTAGTCACAGAAAGTAGGTCTCTAACCACCCCGGAAGGAAGAAGATATTAGTCCTGCAATTGAAAATACGAAGAGATAGTGCAAAAGCAAACCAGTGCCTGCACTCAGAGGAGATCACAGACTGCCCTGATCAAGATTTTCTTGAGTTCAGTGGAAGGCCTTGTTATGTTTCCAGCTAGAAATGCAGTTCTGACCACAACCATACAGGACTGTGGCTTTGTTGCCTGCAGAAACTTCTACTAAGATTAGTGAAAACTGTCTTAGCCTTCACCTGAAGATAAGCTTTGGGATGACAACCTCCCAGAAACCTAGCTGAATAATGACTGACAGCTTTGCTGAATGCAAGAGCTCTATTTAATGCCTTTCAATACAGTCTTGGCTGAATTCTCAGAGATAACGTGCACATTTGTTGACTTCCACAACTGTATCTGAGGAAAAGCATCTGCTTTTGTGCAAGGGCATATTTTCCCATTTTTTTCAATGCAATGAGCACAAGAAGCCAGAGGTGACAGAACATCATTCCTTCAAGAAAGACTATGCTTGTTATCTGCCTGTGATATAACTTAGGTTTATAGACAATGGATAGAGTAAGATACAACAACTTCAGAAAAGGCACCTATCTTTGGGAAAGATTAGTGCAAACAGGATTCCTTACAAGCCTCGTGTCCACATCCAAGCTGCCTCCCACTGCAGTTGATGGGGGTTTTCCCATTGGCTCCAACAAAAGAAAGGATCAAGACTCTGAAACACCTACAGGAAACTAATGCCCAGAACCTCCATGGCCACAGACAGACCAGGACCAGACTCATTTACAAAGGGTCACAACTGCAGTAAGGTGACTTGAAGGGCTGCTCTCTAAGCACCAGAGAGGTAGAGGTCACCCTGAAGAGTATTTTCTTCTGAGATGATAGAATAAATTGTCTGTATCACAAACCATCTTTCTCAAATGGACATGTAGGCCAAGGTGTGCTCTTCCTCATGTCTCCTAACTCCCTGAGCTGCACAGCACACTAAATGCCTTCCTTCAAAAAACAGGAGAACATTAGCTTGGTTCCTCACTGCTCTGAGAATGCACCCTGGATAACTGAGAAGTGGAGTCATGCACCAAGTTTTTCCTATGTGTAATTCTGGGAGCAGACACTTGAAGAGGAAAATTACAAACATTATCTCCCCTGAGAGAGGTGTAACAGCATTGTGGTGTACAGTAATACAGTATGAGAAGAAGGGTATCATAGAGTTTGAAAATGAAGAAAGAATGTTACAATATTCACTCTGTTCATCCTGTATTTTGGTTTGCAGTATTTTGAACTCATGAGAGCAGGATCTTGCCTTCATAAACAGCTGTAAGGGTTGGGGGTTTTTTGTGTTATTCAGAATAATAATAAAAAGGTTGTCTTGTTTGTAAGTAGACTGGGTATCAAGGTCCCATTTAACTGTAAATTACTCAGACACTGGTGAAATTTTACTAAAAGCAAGAGCTATTTCTCTATTTGCTTCATTTTTCTGGATTATTTTTTTTTTCCAAAGTCACTGATTTTCAGAGTATCCCCTCCTGGAACTTTTTATGAAGAAAGCTGAACCATCCTCCCTGTTTCACTCTCATTATGAAGTCCAATACAGTTGGTGAATGTGGTTTCACAAGTAATACAGAGCAGTGGTATAAGAATCCTGCACCTCTGTGGAGGAGTCACAACGTAGCTGGAAAATTAAAAATTCAGCTATAGGAAGCTGCACAGGAATAGCACATCTGTGGGCAAAGGGCAAAACTTGAGAAGCAATCAAGCATTATTGCTACTGGCTGAACTCTGACCAACTTTACTCACATGTTGTCTCCATGATGGTCACAGCAGGGCCCTCTATCTCCTGAAGCTGTGTATGAACACTGATTTTATATTCAGTTCCAGGCATCAGCTCAAAGAAGCAATGTCTAGGTGTTCCTCCACCAAGATTTACTTCTCGCTTTTTCCCATCTGGATTTATAAAAGAAAAAGCATTAAAACATTTCTTTACTGTTTTATTGAATACTGTAATTTAAGCCTGAAATAAGAAGGGGACATAACAGTAGATGAAGGGCAAGTGGTTGACATAAATTAATAAGCTACATGCTGCTTTATTTCTGGAAATACCTCATCCTTCATATTAAGTAGGAGCTGAGGAATGTGTCACATCTGCAGGAAAAAAGAATTTCACCCCATGCATTGAAGTTAATAAAATTCACTAACACTGTTATCAATGGCCTTTGGATCTGGTCCTAAATTATCGGTGTCTAATGAGGAATTCTTGCATTATGTAATTCTACAGCATTCTTTGTCTGCCTCAGTTCTCAGAGTCTGTAATGTGCTTTGTAATTGCAAGAGAGACTGAACTAGATATTGTATTCCAGCTTCCACTAGGAACTACTTAAAAAGTTGGGTAAGAAATAGTATTTACAGGGTTCCAAAATTAATTCTGCTAAATTCTGAATTGGAAACCATGTTGACCATAGAAAAAGCCCAGGTATTAGAAATAGCACAAGGGTTTGGTTTTTTTAATACAAAAACCTCCAGCATAATTCATAATCTGCAGCAGAAAGAAACACAAGCAACTGAGCTCACATTTTACAGAATATATACAAAAAAATTCCCATTCACTGCCAAGGAAAAAACACCTGATGCTTAACAGGAGGTGTTACATTAGTATAAAAGTAACTGAACACTGCCTGAATGAGACACACACCAATCTGACAATCAAAACTCTTCATGATGGATGTTAGTAAGAAGCAATTGTTCACAACTTATTTCACTCTGCTCAAATTAAGTTCCTTTGGCTCAGTTAAAACAATTCTGGCAGTTCTATATGATGAGAGAAGAATATTGGCTAGTGCCCAGATGAGAAGGGAATCTGTGATGTCTCGTGCCAGCCAAGATCTCTGTTTTCTGAACAGCTTGTCTGTGTTCCATGCCTCCAAACAAACCATATCACCACTCATTTGCCATTCCACAGAAAGGTCATTATTTTTTTTCAACCAAATTTGTATTATTTTTTCATGATACCTCTGATAGATGCCACTGTATGTTATTAAATTCACTTCTCTCAAGTTATCCAAGCTTTTAATTTGTCACCATTCAAAAGATCACCAGTGTCTACTGGGAATATGATAGTTAGTGTGAACAAATAGTGACTTCTCCACAACCTCTTCTGGCTATGTCAGAAGATCAGTGAGATGGAAGAGGCTGCAATTCACCTTCAACACGGTTAGTGCTAAAAGCATCAAGACACCATATATTGCCACATAAAAATATCTCACGTTTATCCAGATGAGTAACATTACTACAAGCTGTAATTAACAATAAAGAGAATGAACAAAACTGGATGCTGTTCTGACTCTGTAAGCACAGTCTGGGTTCCATCAGAGCTTTCCCTACCCTTCTACCCTCATCTCATGTCTATCCTAATTCTACAGAGCTATCATTTATAATCTTAGATTTATTCAGTTCATCCTTTATCCATCTTCTCTCCCTCACACAAGTGAAACACTCAAGTAATCACCTATCTTCTACTGATACATAAAACACCCTCCCATAAAAAGGACAAGTTATCAACATCTGTGTGATATAAAAGGACAGGAATGATACTTCTGCTCATAAAGCCTTCAATATGTACACAACTCTTTTCTGCTCATCATTTCCAGTATTTCAGGAGCCATTCTACAGATCTAATTGCATAGAATTTCTTAACTTATGCAATTCAGTTCTCTGGGTTAGGCTGTAGCTGCATATTGAATGATTTAGTAACTTACCCACAAGCGATTCTATGACCACCCTGTAGGCAGTAGCATGTCTGTGAAGCTGCCACTGAGCACAGAGACTTGTCATGCGGACTTGATAGGAATCCAAATTTGTCACACCCAGGTACACTGAAAATGAAGTACCAAAAAATTAGATTTACTCATTTAATAAAATATACAGGAAAAAAAGAAAAATCACAAAAGAATTATAGTGAAACACTTCATGCCAATTAATTTTTTTAAAATAATTTCAAAAGCCGCTTAAAAAAATGTTGTCGAGAAAATCCAAAACAGAAGGAAAAGACCAAAAAGTCTTTAGACCAAAAGTTTGGAACTTAAGTAAATATATTTAAGACTAAATAACGAACACAGCTAAAATTTCACTTACTACAAATAAGTAAAAATATCATTATAACAGTAATATTTCTGTCAAAATCTAATTTTAAATTAAGCTTAAATCATACTATAAATATGGCACTCAAAAAAAAAAAAAAAAGAGACTAAACAGACTTTCTTTTAAGGCAAATATGTTTGGCTCATAAATAATGACATCTGCTTTATGACCTCTGGCTTGCTAACGTCCAGCAGATTATTTAAAGCCTGATGTAGTCTGACTAAAAAAAGAGACTTTCATTTCAGTAAAACAATTTGCGCACAACTGAGAAAGTCTTCCACGTGAAAACGCATTCAGAGGCTGCACAAAGCCACAGTTATAGGGAAAAATAGCCTGTAGAGATCTGAACAGCATGAAATCATTCTTACAGGTCTTGGCTACGCCTGTTAAGGCATCACTGAAGCCTGTTGAGTATGAAGCAAATACTTTAACACTGTACTCCGTTCCACTGAAGAGATTTAGAATGAGAATGGTATTAATATCATCCCCTACAAAGGTCTCCAGCGCAGGACCAGGAACTGGAAAAACATGAAATAAATGAGAAAATCATTTACTCATTCACTGAACTAGCAGATAGCTAAATCTTAAGGTATATCCAAAATTACATGTACTTCTAAAGTTACTGCTCTTTTTTCAACTTTATTTTTTACTGTGGACAGATACAAAGACACTCTGCTCAGTCCTTGCGTGGACAGAAGCCACAACACACTTGGGAAATTCGCAGTGGGATTCATTAGGGCTGGGCTAGACACTGGCATCTGTTAAGACCCTTTTGTTCTGCTTCAGTGACTTACTACTGGCCTAAATAGGCAGCCAAAGATCTCCTCAGTTTGATGGTGTGCCAGGACCAACAGGGGGGACAGCAGATGCCAGCCAGCAATACAGTCCCTAAGGGGTTCTTATACAACAGCATCATTTAATACTGTGCAAAAACGATAATGAAAATTGAAAAGAATAAAACTTTCCCAAATCAAAAACTGCAAACAGCTTCTTTGTCATCTCTCTGAGTTGTTCTGGATACACTTCAGAAACCAAGCAACAGTATTGTCTTTGGACAGTATTTTAGTCCCTTAATGGTCACACATTTGTGCTTTGCTCTCAATAGAGGACCATGTTTTTAGACAGAAACTTGAAGGAGTTTGGGTGCCTTATCTAGCTGCAACGTGCAGGTGGCCAAAGGATGCAGCACAGACAAAATGAGCAATGAATAAAATATCATGTCTTCGTGAGGTGTCGAGTGGGAGTAAAAGCCAAATAAACTAACATTTTGTATTGTGAGGGGAAGGAAGTTGAAGGCTGGAAGAACACACAAGACAGGAACATGAAGACAGCAGTCTCTGAAATAAACAGGAACAGACATGGTATAATGACATAAAAGGACAGACTGAAGGAGCTGGGTTAGATTACCCTTAAGATGGGAAGTCTAAGGGGGAATCTTGCTGCTGCCTACACCTAACTAATGGGAGGGACAGAATGGTTTCTGAGGGAACTAGTAAGATGGTTACAGTGAGGGTAGTCAAAACCTGTAACAGATGGTTAGAGAGGTTTTGAAATCTCCCTCCTTGGAGATATTACAAATTCAACTGGACAAGGTCCAGTGAAATCTTTTCCAAGCTGGACCTGTTTTGATGAGGGAATTGGACCAGATGATTTCCAGAGATCCCTTCCAACCTGCATCATCCTGTGACTATGAAACTTTCATATTCAAAACCTGAGTCACCCAAGTTAGTGGCACTTTCTAGGCTGTAACTGCAGCTGTTACATTTAAGTACAAAATTCAGCAAAAGATTATGTCAAGACCCTGTAAAGTCAAAAAGAAATGACCAAAAAAAAGTATAAATTTAAAAACTCACTGTTGATAGGCTTGTAGACAATTCTGTAACCCATTGTTGGTGATGGTGGGGCATCCCAACTGATACGCAACCTGTTGTACCATTCATCCGAGACACGCAAATTTCTAGGAGCAGACAGGGGTACTACAAGGAAACAAAACTGAGCCTTTACAAGCTTACTTCACACAACAACATGCATAAAATTGAAGACATGCACATGAAAATAGTGCGATATCCAGTACTTTTGGATTTACAGGTAAAATTGCTGGGATGAAAGCCTTAAACCAAATTCATCCTTGGTACTACGTCAGTGGATTAATGCAGGTATATTTAAGAAAGTTATACCAAGTTATGGCAAGGACAAATTATGAACTTTTTTCAACAAATAATGACTTTTCAAATTAATTCCCGACTTTCTCCCTACATTTTTTTTAAGAACATAAGACAATTCAAAGATCATTATCTCTTATTTATATACTTTCTTTCAATCCAGGTGCACTGAAGTTTTTAATGTATAAATCATGCTCTTTTGAACGCTTAATGCTTTCAAATGGAATCAAAGGAATGATTTACAAGTCACTGAAGTGTCTGCACAATTAGCACTTCAATTTAGACAGAAATTATGTAAATTAGGAGAATAATTCAATAAAATTATACTATCATGACTAGCAGTACATAATGAGATGATTTTTTACCAACATACAGTAGAGAGGGAACTTAAGCTACAGCTGAGTAATCTTTTGGTACTTGGTCAGAACTCTAGAGATAATGCAATTACTTTTATAAAAGGTTCAGCAGCATTTCTAATGACCACTAGGAAGTAATGATCTCACACAAAAGAAAATCTAACAGTACAATGGTTGGTTTGATACTATCCCAGCAGGCATGGTTTACTTTATTTTCAGCATTAATTGGCTTGTCCTTGGTGGGCTATCTATCAAGGATTTACCAGCTTTACTACTCAACAAGTTTCTGCAAACTCACAGTATTTGAATCTAAAATACTATTTGCCAATGAGAAGCAACTGATTGCTTATAAGCCAGTGAACTCAGATTAATATAAAGCTCAAGTCATATGAGTAATGCAAAATAAGCCTTCATTTATACTAAAAATATTACTACAGTTAAGGCCAAAACGAATAAAGGAGCAAGCTTTTCTTCATCCATATCCTGGCCAAAGAAAAGTAGAAAGTTTGTACTTACGAGTTTTGCCAGGAGCTGAGACACTGACTCCTTCCCCATCAGCATAGATGGGAGTGATGGTGACTTTGTATTCTGTATCAGACAGCAGAGGCTGAAGCAGAAGAGTGTTTTGTCTCCCAGGCACCATGACCTGCATGGTCAGAAAAACAAAAAACAATCAAGCTTACTGACTAGGGCCAAATTTTTTTTTTATCTTACATGATCTCTGACACCATGTTCTACAAGTATTTCTGTATAGCTTGCATTGTTAAATATTTCTGATGTTCTGTGGTAAAGTAAAATAAAATAATTAAATTATCCACTCTTTAAAAGCTCTACTAGTTATACCCAAGTAAAATTAAAAGGAGAATGTGTCTATGGGATAACACAGTTTTTTATTAAACCTATGAACCACTACAGCTCCATAAATGAATGGTACTATCTGGATGGTCACTAATTAAACAATGTTACTGCACAAACAAAAGAAATCTTCTTATTGTATTTATTCTTGACATGAATACGATCGTCCAAAGCTATGGCTAAAGCTAAAGTTTGACCATTATGTTCTTTGGGGACAGAAAATCCTCCTTCCCTAGTAGGAAGGAAAATTAATTGAGATCAGGAAGCACAAACTGAGCAAGCAGGAATAACACGTTTGTCCCATCTGCACCTGGTCTGGGGACAAGGAAATGAAGGTAGGTATTTACAAGAGACCACAGGATTACATCCCACGAATGGCAAAGGATCCCAAACTGTCATGAAACGTGGAAGATCTGCAGCAGAATTCTGAACAAGCAATCCAGTACAAGAAGTAGAGAAGCTGTAAAAGTCATTCCAGGCAGTTTTGGGTGTGCAAGAGAAAATGTTTCAACTCACTGAATTAAGCACTGCTCCTTGTAATACAGTACAAGGTTTCCTCATAAGCAGGTATGTTTGATACTCTTCAATAGATTACTGTATGTTAGCCAGAGGCTCCAAAACTACTATACTGGTGGCAGAGGTACCCAAGTAATGCACTGCAATCTACTAACTACAGTCAAATTTTTATCTCAGAGAGTGTCCAAAGCCTGAATAGGAGCTAAATAACACATGGAACAGACATGGTAAAAACCAGAAACCAATCCTGTTTCCTGCACCAAACCTGTGCTCTGAAGTGACAGTGTTGGAAGGAACAGTCCCAATGTCCAACCTTGTATTTTGGACCTCCCTGGCCCATATCCATTGTGTGAATCTACCACCTGGGCCAGCAACTGCACATATTTGGCAAGAAGTTGAGAAACATATAAGCCCTTTAAAATCAAGTAGAAAAAAGCAGAAAGTGAGCCTGAAAGTGTTTTGTTGTCACAAAGAAGACTGATGAGTGTGATGATGGCAGAATAAAATTTTCTGAAGCATACAGTCAGACAAGAAAATTCTCATCAGTATTAATGCTCCAGGAAACATTCAAACTACTTCTAATATTGGCAAGTGATACACAGAGGGAAATTAATCTAGTACACCCAGGTGTTGAGACTTGTCAAAAAAGTACTTCACTCATCGATCAAAACTGGACAAAACCATCTAAGTACGTTAGCATGGGACTCTTTCATGTGCAACTCTTCCACACATATAGTCAAAACTCACAAAGTTTCTGAAAAAAGAACAACCAGCTCCTTTGGTTTTTTAGGCAAGGAGCTGTAAGTATTGAGAACTCATTCTTTTTCCACATGTGCACACTGGGGATCTTCTGCAGAACAATATAGTTTTCAGCAGTGAGAAACATTCTTGGCCTTCAGGGAAAAAAAAAATAAATAATTGTGATCCTTCCAATATGTTCAGCACACCCAAGAACATACATGGAATTTAGGGCTTGACCCTTCTGCAGTGAAAAGTACTCTGTTACATTATCTAGTCCCAGATTTTCAGCCAACTGCATCAAGGATTAAAAATCTTATTAATATTTTTATGGAAAGGGAGGAGTAACTGAAATTTATGTTACTGAAATCGAAGCCAAAAACCTGAAGCATCCACCACAGCTTTGTTACGCTACAGTATATGGAAGTGCAAAGTCCACAAAACTTTTGGGTTGTGCTTAAGAAATGTACTCATTCATATAAACACTCCCCTAAAAACTGAATGTCTGTGTCTTTTTATTGACATCTGTGTTGCATGTCTCAGGTGCTTGAAGCCACAAGATAAAACACATTTCTTCTGTTTAAAATGAGCTTCACTTTAAGTATGATCCTACGTCATTCCTTATTCAGTAAAGTATTTATGCATGTGAGTAATTTCAAAGATGAAACATGTGGTTAATCTGAGTGCTGAATTGTGACCAAAGATAATAAGACTTGAGAGTGTACCTAAAATTAAATAATTTGCTGATTTATAGCCAAAATACCTACCTAATTTTACAATTTTGTCATTTTCTTTAATGAGCTTTGGAATCAAGTCTAATATCCTTCTGATAGCCAGAATTTGAATACTTTACAGTTTTAATTTCCTTTTAAAATAATAGTTGTTGAATATTAAAACAGAACTACATTTTTATCATCCAACTGAATTTGATTAATCTCCTAAAGCAGCAACAGTAAATCTGGGATCTGAATTTCAGAAACTTTGGGCTGCTGTCAGAAGAACATTATGCTGTGCAACTTTGCCACTGTATTATGCACACTCTACTATCACATGGTCGAGGTGAATTCATAAAGCATGTTCTCCAGTTCAAAAGGAAACCACTACAATGAAAGTTCATGTTCAGATTATAGTTGAAAGAGATGTCTAAGTAATTTTCTACCAACATCTCATAAAAGATGGACGAAACCAAAATGAAAAAAGACTGATTGATACTTTTCTAGAAAAATTATATTAAAATAATACATGTCACCTAAAATGTCTGCTGCTAGACACCAAAAAGGATCTCATATTTTCAATAAAGCTATTCTATGAACAGAAGTGAGTCACATGACAGAGGAGAATGATACAGGGAATATTTTTGCATTCTGAGGTATTTACTAATAAAATGACATTAAACTATAGAATTTAATCTCTTAAATGTGTCTTCACAGAGCTATCTCTCTAAAAAAAAATCTTCAATTTAAAAATAAACAAACAAAAAAAAGCACATCATCTCCTAGAATTCTGAAATTACCTCAAAAATTGTGAAATATTAAAATAATACAGCTAGGGCTTCTCTTTTTATTATTATTTTCTGTACACATAAAAGAATGAATGTAGTACTCTTCATTTTTTCAAATATTTTTCAAAATCTTGATTACCAGAACCTTTTTTTGTGCAAGACAATTTTAATTTTGATCAACACATGGCATTAGAAAAATAACAACTATTCTTAGGCACTTAGATTTAAAAGCGCTGTCCTTCTTGTGACATGTTTAGGTTAATCAGCAGCATGAAAACTCTGCATTTGAACTTCAATTCCATTACTTTAGCATAAAATGAGATTTTCAAGAATGGAGCAAAATTGCTGAAAGAAAAAAACAATTACTTAAGATGGTCCTGTACAAACATTGAAGAGTTGTTACAACAAAATTTCAGGATAGAAAAAGGCCTAGGAGTAAAACAAAAAAAAAACAAAAAAAAAACCAACAA
>WUAM01000217.1:1874334-1891286 GCA_024336885.1 Actenoides hombroni | reverse complement strand
CCCTGCCCAAGGCAGGGGGGTTGGAACTAGATGATCTTTAAGGTCCCTTCCAACCCTGACAATTCTATGATTCTATATTTTATCTTTCTGGTGTTGCAGTTTTTCTGTATGTATATGAGGTTCTATCCTTAAATTAGATAGTTCACTGGTTAAATGTGTGGTTTAGAAGTCATCACACTGAAGTGTGGATGACAACTGGAGAGACAAATGCCATCACACTGAATGATGCTCCAGGAAGCTGGGGAGACAAATGCTTTACTACTTAATTTTAATAAAAGATGATTTAAAACGGCTGATTGTGTAAAGATTTAAGAAAGGAACCTCATCCACACAAATGTTTTCACGATGTCAAGAGATTCCTCCCATGAGTAAGGATGCAAGCGGCCCCATAAAAAGGGATCAAAGAAGTCGAAAATTCCAATTAAAGTAACAGAAAGCATTCCATAATCTGAATTCACAGCCAGAGACACTTGCTGTTACTGGTCTTATTTCCCAGTAAAGTAAGAAAGTACAAAAATTCTTTTTCAAAAGCCTTCAAAAGTTCAGCGATACTTACTTGTGGTAAAGCTGCCAGTAAGTGGTTCAGATTGTCCTTCATCATAGAGGGAAAAAATAGCAACAGTATACTCTGTAAGGGATGTCAGACTTTTTAGAGTATGGGTTGAAACACGACCAACTTCCACCTAGAGAAAGCATAATTTGCAATAAATAAATATTGATCATTCATTTTACATTATCAGTGTCTGAAATTCTGCTGGGCAATACCAATACAGAAAGAGAATGTCAAGTAATCATTACAGAAATTTTGTGACAGTGTGAACAAGTATAAATTCAAGGCCATAAAAGCTGGGAAAATCAATTAAAATAGACAAACTAGAGAAAAGAAATATTTTGCTTTGGGCAAACTAGTACAAAAAGGAGAATTCAGCCTTAGTAAACCTACCTCACTAGCTAGCACATCAGCACTGTGTGTTCAGGAACCCAGAAGAGGAAGGGACTTTTGGGGCTACTGAATCCACACCCTTATGCTGGATAATCATTGCATAAACCATTAAGTTTAATAATTGTCAAGAGACAAGAAGACAGTTTCATCTGATCTCTATCCAGACTGCAGTTAACATGACTTTGCCAGGGATATAAAACTCAAAGCTGTATAAACTGACAGTTTACCAGTCCAACTATTAAGCATCACTTTAGCTCAGCAACACAGGAGAAATGCTACTGATGCAGAGCAAACAAAAAAAATGTCAACTGGTCTTTGAATTGACAAAGGAAAAGTTAAGAGGTAGATAAAAACCACTGACCTTTCACTCACACTATAAAGTATATTAAAAAAGCCTGAGACATCCGAATACTATCATGGTGATACTAGCCAGATGTATTATCTATATTAAGGGTAATCAATAGGAAGAGGTCATGTTCCTGTGTGACCTAATCTAGGTGATCCTCCTCTGGCAGGAGGTTTGGACTAGATGATCTTTCAAGGTCCTTTCCAACCCCTAACATTCTGTGATTCTGTGGTGTGATTTCCAATTCAAACTTCAAAGGGCCTAGCAAAAAGAAAAAGCACAAAACATTGCATCTTTTCTAAACTTGGGAACACTTTCTTCAGGTTTAATATGAATATTCCATCTTGTATGAATGAAAGGCCAGATATGTCCCAGAAGAAACACATATACACAACTATTATTAAAGACTTTTTCGGAGGGCTAAGTTACCCATGACAGCTTATTTTGTAAGGGATTTGCGCTGTTTTAATAATTGGACCCACTCACTGCAATTTTATTTTTAAAACCTTTTCTGTATTTTTTCAGATTTCCATATTAATATCATCCCACCTCATTTTTCATTCTATTACAGAATTCGTGCTGCAAAAAGCTACTATAAAACATCTTTAGCAACAAGGCATAACTAAGTATTGCAAAAGTAAATTATTCAGTGTAAGAGTTTAAGTTAAAACATCTTGGTATCAGCTTAACATTCTGTGCAAGACAAATCCTGTTTCTAGGAAGAGAGTTTTCAAAATATAATTAAAGCAAAAAATGTTAATAAAACGTGGTGAAACTTTCAGAAAGTCTTTTTGAAGGAACTTGAGTCCATGACATGATATATTGGAAGTCTCATTATCTGGACTGAATCAAGACTCACTATTTCCATACCATGCATTTTAGTCAAGCACCTACAACCTATGATTCAGTTGGGTAGTTTCTTTATGTGCAATGACTGTTCCAGTACACCAGAAGTTTGGAGTACTGTTTCCCACATACATGAGGCACTCCAAATGTATACCTGATACTAAGCAATAACCCGATACTTATTTGCAATAAGTTTCAGAATTCTCTAGAAAATCTTTTGTTACAGCTTGCAAGGTAGCTTTTGTTTATAACAGTTACCCTTAATAATTACAGAAGTTTGAGCAGGTCTGAGATTGGCTAATGGCAAAGAGATGATAACAATTTACCTCATTGGTTTCTGTTCCGTCTGTTTTAACGTACATGATGCGATAGCCATTTACATTTTTGGAAGCAGGATCCCATGTCAGCTTAGCACTACTGTGTCCCACGTGAGAAAATTTCAAGTTTGCTGGGGGACTTAGAGGCACTTAAAAAAGAAAAAGATAAAACCATGAAAGTGATTCCAGGTTTTAGCTGTGAAATATTTCATGTCTTCAAAATAAACAACACATCTTCCATTTCAAAATTTATATCACCAATATTTATATTAAAAGATCTACATCAGTGGAGCTACACAAGTACCTAAAGGCAGATAAAACAGCTTCACTTGTTGCTGAAACAGCACTTTCAGTCTTGCTAAGTGCATCTCAGCTAATACTGAAAAAGAAAGCACGTTGTTCATATCATAGCAAGATCTAGCCTACACAATACTTGCAATAAATTCATGTTTGTATATGTGAATTAATTTAATTCACCTAGATTTTAACCTATATGCATTTGTTTTCCATGAGCATCCCAGCAAAAATGTTTTATTACAGTATTTTGGCAAAAAACTTTCTGAATCCTAAAAGTCTCTGACATAAGGGTAAGTCTGTCCAAAAAGCATAACATGCTCAGATCTCCAGAGATGATACTTCTGTTGGGTTTTTTTACCTTCACTTAACCTTCCTCTTTTATTACAGAAAGAGGCTGTTTCCTAACAGCAACCCTGGTCAAAGCTGTATTTATATCCTTGACTGTCATGAGCTGAAGGAAAATGAGGTCATGCAAGACAGAGTCTCAGATTGCATCCACTTGTCTGTCACACCAGAGAAAGCGATTTGTGCTGTCTGTTACTCTCAGCAGTAGGTTCTGTATTACCCCAACATCTGCTGATTTTCTCTGAATTGTGAAACCTTTATTCAGCCTGCCTTCACACACACTTCTCAACAATCCATGTGGACAGATAAAATATCAGCACTTCAGAAGCCATTTCCCTCACACAAGAGCACATGGGAAAAAACAAAAGATATAAATATATATATATAATGTGGGATCTTTAACCCAGCCATATATTGACTCAATCTGTAAGCAGACACCTATCCAGCTTAGAAACAGTCAAGTCAACTTGGCTATGAAGATGGGAACCTACTGGAATTGTATTAGATGGGTTTGCCACTCTTTCTGGCATTCAACATACTCCTCTGAGTCTAGGGAAGTGAGTATCACGTGCTGGCTTTCCTTTCTACTTTCTGTCAGTCGTGGAATGCACATCATTTCACCATCCAGGCCATACCACAAAATATTTCAGTCTCACTCTTTCCTTCTGGAACCAACCTCCTGGCAACGTTGCTCTCAACCAGACAGGCAGTCCTGATGCCAGAGTTACGTGATATTTACAGTGAGGCTTGGGTAAATCTTGGCCCCCAAAAGAAACTCCACCCAGAATGAGCTTGCTGATCATGCATTTGTTTGGCACAGAGAAAGGTTTCACTACAGTAACTGAGATGATACAGTGTGTGGAATAATATTATTTACTAAATACAGACTATCAGACACTACACGGAATACCACAGCAAATTAGGCAGATTGCTCTCCAGACAGATAAATGCTCCAGAAAGAAAATACTACGTAGCCTATTCAAAAGTTGGAAGCCAGAAACAAATACAGTGAAAGGAAAAAAAAACCCCAAAACACAAACACACCCCCCTCCCCCCCAAAAAAAACCAAAAAGAAAACAACAAAAAAAAGAACAACCAAAACAAACAAACAAAACCCAAAACACACATGAAAAAAACCACCAACAACAAAAAAAAAAAACCAACCAACAAAATCTAGCTTAACTCTTAATCTGGACAGGGAAGACATCACCAATGAACACTGACCACATGGGACAGGTATGCTCACCAAGAACCTTCTTTCCTCCCAGACTGTCTCAGTGTCTGATCAATCAAAGCTATCTGAATAGCTGCATATGGAAAGCTAGAATCAATCTTCTTTCACCATAGAAATAAATGAAGTTTGCAGGGTAGTTAGTTGTTCGGGGTTTTTTTATTCTGGTCTGGAAACAGCATTGATGATTGGCTGACCAACAGATGTTACTGGCTTCTGTGATCAAATGCTGCAGTTCAGAATCCTCAGCTTGTGCCAATGGACCTGGAATTTGCATGTGATTCCATCCAATGTGTTAACCAGGGTTAGAGCTGTGCAGCCTCCAAGATCATATGACACGAAGGGAATTCAGGCTGGCACCATCATAAACTACATGAACTACTGTTTAGGACAAATGGAAACCAGGTATTGGGTAGATACTGACCAAAAGCAGAGGGGAGGTAAAAAAAAAAAAAAAAAAAATGGGGTGGGGGGTGGAGAGGGACCAAGAGTCAGAGATGTGATTCTCCAATTTTAAGAATCTTCTACACCTATTTCAAGCCTCCAAACATGCCCAGGTTGCAATAGTTCACTATTGGCACTTGTCTGTCTACAACTGGCCTCTCAGAGATGACCCAGTTCAAACAGCATTCCTAGAGCTTCTTATACCATTACTTGCTGACCCCACCAGCAATTGCTTTGGCCCTTTTTCTTAGCACTCATGTGCCTGAGCTTCTCTCACCCATTGAATTTAAGTGGCTTTCACGCTGGCTCACTCATGCCAGGAGCACAAAACAAGGGGAAGCAATCACACTGCTGCTGGGAGCAATAGAGATGTCACTGAATGCAGTCCTAGAAATAGCCCAGCAGCACAATTGCTTATTTTCAATTCCTTTGTCTTCCAAATGCCGAGGCTATTTAGAGAGCTGACACACAGTGCTGTCTACAGTTAGGAGAGGACAGAATTTAGCTGGCAAAATTCTTCCTGCTTATTAAAACCACACCATCTATCTTGAGTGCACAGGCACTTTCCAACCCTTCATTTAGCAGATGTTAGGCAGCAGGGGTTGGACAGAAATCTTCTCTTTGCTTCTTTTCCATTTGTACTACTACTAAGCCAGAGGAACAAATGTCTCCATCTGAGCAGACTTCCACACACACCTGGGTTCTCTGGCTACAGGAGGCTAAACAGAGCAGTCTCATTTTAGCTCTACATTCAACTTCAGCAAGTTCAGAAGACCATTAGTAGTTGCACCAAGATCAACAGGGATATCCATACTACTACTCCCAACAAGAGAGTTCACAATCCCATTCCAAAACCAAGCTGTTTTGTAGAAACTCCCATCATCTGCCTCGATAAACCAAGTATTCACACCGAGGAACTTCAGTCCAGTTGAGACCTTCCCCTACAGGCCATTCAAATCAGATTTTAAAATCAGGTGTCTGCTCTAATATGTACAAAGACTATTCTGAAGTTTTATTAACACACAAGTGAATAGAGATATTTGCTACCTACATGTAGTTTCTTGTCCTGTAAGGGGATCGCTAGCTTCTTCTCCAAACATGGCATAAACTGTGACTGTATATTCTGTATTTGGCAATAGTCCATCCAGTTCAAGATCTGTTGAGGTCTCCCCAATTTTTATCTAAAAACATCACGAATAGAAAAGACACATTATTTCCAAATTAGCTCATCTTGGGGAAGAATACTATTTACACACTTAAAATTCGATATATGATCACACGCGCTGCTGAGCATTTGTCTGACACTGTGCCTGCAGTACTTGAACCAAGATTTTAGCATTTTAAACTATATTCAAATGCACAAAATTGTCAAAAAGCCAAGTCAACATACAGGTAAGAGGATTTTAAAAGTAACTAGTTACGTTAGCAGTGACAAAATAGTCCTCTCTAGAACATGCAGCTACTAAGGCCTTTTCCTAGCTACACCTTGTTTTATCTTCAGTCAGAGAAACTAAATTTCATCGGAGGAATTGATTTCTGTGCACGTCGAGGCTCACATCTGCTGCTATTCAAGGTACATATTTTCCTCCTCCACCTCTTCACTGAAAGCCACAATAACACAGACTGACTTATTTCTTGAAAAAAAGTCTTTCTTCAGCGTAAGGCTCAGTCCTCCTGAATCAGCTCAGGAAGGCCCATTTTGAACAGAATGATGTGCACACAGCCACTCACTTAGCAGAGAGTACAAGTCTATGCGAGCTTTCAGCAGCTTCCTCCACTCTCCACAAGCTCGCATGCCCCTGCGTGCTTTTTAGTGCTCTTGCTTGAACAGCAATGCTGTACATAATCTGAATTATACATATAGAAACTTGAGCATAAAAACCTTTAAACCATATGCCAGAAGTTCCCTTGGAACTACATTAGCACTTCAGAAAAAGTCTACTGGTTTTACTCTTTTAGTGACAGAAGACTAGACTTTTAACTTGTCCCAACTTCTTTTCCTTATTAAAGTATCTTCTAAAAATAACTTTTGAGAGCAGGCATTACTTTTTAAATTTAAAAATGAAAGTTGAACAGAACTAAAAGAAAACCAATAAAGATGAAACCTGCAAATTTTATTTACTTTTAAAGGTCCTGATGAGATCAAAGGCAAAACTTCATATTCTTCTGATAACACACTTAGAAAAAAATCTGTTTTACTTTATTTTTTCTTCGAGTGTTAGTTTTATATGATGACACAGTATCACGTCATATATCCTTTCAAAAGAGTCGCTTTAATTCAGCTGAAATTGTCGTGTTTTTATGGCAATGGCATACGCAAATAATCAGCTGGTACTTGCACTTTATTCACAGTCTGTAACACACACACTATTTAAGGAAGTCATGTTAAAAAAACCAAAGTATTTGCTGATTAAGTTGGAGGTTAAAGGCCACATACTAGTTTATTCTTTAAAAGATTTATTTTTTTTAATAATTTCTATTCAAACGAAAGCACAATACATCACCTCCTTCTCATCTGCTGCCAATCCTTCCGTGAGGGGAGCATATAGGATCATGTAACCTGTGGCCCCCGCTACTCCGTTCCACTTCAGCCTCATGCTGCTCTGGGACACATCATACAATTGCAGATCAGATGCCATTGGCAAGGCAACTATAGTGGAACAAGAGACAGACACTTTCAGTTGTCTCGCTTGAACAACCAGCTGTTTTTCAGGCAGTTATTTCACCCCAAGAATCACACAGGAATACAGCTATCTCCAGGCATGGCAGTGCTGGCCACAACTATGAAGAGCTGATTAGTATGTAAAAGAATGCAGAATTAGAGAAATAAAGAAATTATTCTAACAGCAGGGCAGAGTTACTCCTTACAAAGCATTTCAGCTCTTTGTCCTAAAGGGCTCTGAACATTTCTCATGGGAGGATTTCTGTTCTTCAAGCAAGAAATCACTCTGTTCAGATCTCACCCTTCCTCCTCCCTGATCTGCAGTAGGATGGCCGCTTGCTATCGAAGAGCTGGCACGGCTGCTAGCAGAAACAAGGAGCAGTTGCCAGGTGGTTCCTTCTGGCAATAGTTCTCAAGTCAAGAGCATGGAAGAGACAGGCATGAGGTAGGACACCCTGGAGGAAACCCTGAACGAGCACACTGCGCACATCAAAATACCATGCCTACAAACTGTTGTGTGTTTTAGGCCTGGACTGCCCAAAGTGGCTCCCACCAAAATATTGTCACAGGAGAGATATAAGGCTGCTCCTTTCGAATTTCTAGACTGCACATAGACCCTAAGATGACTCAAGGGGTCTGAAAAAAACAGACAATTCTTTCCTCAAAAAGGCTCAGAGAGACTGTATGAAGCTGGATGTTAAGCCTCTACAAAGCTCTGCTTTGCATGCTTCTGAAGACCCTGATCTGCAAAGACAGATTCTGCAGGGAATTCTAACTACAATGCTAATAGTTCACAGACCTTCTCTAATCATCTTGTCCAAACAAAAGTTGCAGCCTGTCTGGCTGACATCTCCAAGAAGAGGCATATCTATTAGGTTATGTTCAACAAGCTCTAACAGAGCTGTGAACCTCCCATACACAAAGCATGCCAGCCTTGTCCTTTCTTGTTCTTTGAGGCCCTTCACTCAATCTGTTGTTCAGGTCTGTAAACATGGGCAGAACTTCAACTCAGGCCTCTCTTTAGGTTTTGACTTCCAGGTTACCTATTTATCTTCACTTCCAAACCTCCCATAGCCTACCTCCATCCTATTTAAACCCTTGTTGACTTGCATTCCCCTGACTTCCCACAATTCCTCTGATTATAGGGAGAAACTACCCAAAAACATTTTCAAATGTATTTCAGTCTCCTCCCTCAGAGCTCCACATAGACCTCTGATACCTACAGAAAGAAACTACATGTTGAGATATTCTGAAGGCACTTTCTACCACATTGTCTCCTTCCCATTCAAACTGCCCTAGGATCACAGAGAGAGTATCCATCACTTGTCCTTTTCTTTATTTTGATTCTAAAAATCCACAAAAAAAAGTATCCTCTAACTAATTTATGACTTGTATTTTAACTCTCAACAGGAACTTCTAGATACTCTGACAATATGAATAATAATTAACAAAGGAGTAACTGGAAATTAAGCAAGTGCTGTTTTCTACTGGAAGAGCTCAGAATCTCAAATACAAGTATCCAGTAGCCAATGCTGATTTGCATCTTGGACAATTGCCAGAGTATCCATATATTCTGTTAGCATAAAGAGAAATTAAACCTACTAAAAATCAACTGGAATAAACTAAACCAGGTAAAAATATATTTGCAGCAAATTGAAGTGTGAATGCATTTCATATTTATTTCAAGTTAGAAGTGGCTATTACATGAGAAATGTTTCTAATTGCCTGTACATTATGCATATAGAACGTGCCTATTTAGATTTCACATACATATAAGCTATTTTCAGTGTTCTATATGAACAAATGTGATTGGTGACTATTTAAATCTGTCAGTATCTCTCACAAAGGCAGGAATATAATCTACAATTTTCCATAGGAAATTTCTCCATTAGGATAGTAAAAAAATGCTTTCAAATTGAAGGTATTTTATAGCATGCAGAATGGTTAATACTTGCACATGTCACACTATCATTTCAACACACTATCAAAGACAGCTGTATAAAATGCTTGATGCTGCATAACCCTGGGGTGTGATCTGATCAGACCTCAGAAAGCCAGCAGGGCTGAGCTCTGTCAGAACTTGACTAGGTGACTTCAAAGGAATACCAGGTGCAACACAGAACAATCCTGCTGGCGCAATATGTGACTGTTCTCTCTGCCTCGACAAATTAATCAGGTCCTAACACCACGTTACGGGGTGTAACATGGCTGGAGATGACATTTTCAGAAACTGAGACTAAAATTGGAGTCTCAAATAATTTTATATGATCTTGGTTTATTTTCTTCACATTTTGAGCACATTAGCACCAGCGCAGAATCAAAGAACCACTGAGGATGAAAGGTACTTCTTGAGATCATCTAGTCGGGATAACTTCCATGTTCAGTCAGGATCAGCTAGAGCAGGTTGCTCAGAATTATGTCCAGTTGGATTCTAAATATCTCCAGAGGTGTAGACTCCACAAAGTCACTGGACAACCTGTTCCAGCATTTGACCACCATCACAATAAAATTGTGTCTTCACGTGTTCAGATTTAATTTCATGGTTTTTAATTAGTGCCCATCGACTCTTGTCCTGTCAGTGTGCAACACTGAGAAGAGTCTGGCTCCCTCTTCTTCATCCAGGGATTATTACACGCTGATAAGACCACCCTGAGCCTTCTCAGCCTGTGCTATTCTGAAAGATGCTCCAAGTTCTGAATCACGTCTGTGGCCTTTCAGTGGACTCACACTAGTAAGTCCGTATCTTTCGTGTACTGGGGAGCCCAGCACAGGACCAAGCATCCAGGTGTTACTTCATCAGTGCAGAGCAGAGGGCAAGAATCACCTCCCTCAACCTGCTGCCAATCCTTTTCTAATGCAACCCAGAAGGCTCCTGTCCTTCTTTGTGATGAGGGTGCACTGCTGGTTCACAGTCAGCTTCTTGTTACCAAGGTCCCCCACGTTCATCTCTGCAGAGCTGCCTTCTGGATGGTGATCCTCCAGCACATACTGATGCACGGGGTTATTCCTCCCCAGGGGCAGGACTTTGCACTTCCCTTTGTTTTGCCCTTCATATATCCATGGTGACTAATTCAAATCACCTCCTTGTCCTTTATGTGTTTCAAAAATGTTTTCAAGGATTAGTTGCTCTATCACCTTCCTGGAGATTGAGGTGACAATGACTAGCCTGTAGTTCCCTAGATCCTGCTTCACAAAGGATTGACATTTGCTTTCTTCTACTGTTCAGGAACTTCTCCCAGTCACCGTGACCTATTAAGGACAATCTAGACTGTCCTTACAATGACATAAGCCAGCTCCCTCAGCACTCACAGATGCAGCCCATCCAGTCTCCTGGTCTTATGTGTGAACAGTTTGTTTAACTGGTACTCCTCAGATAAGCAGAAGTCTTCCTTTCTCCAGACCTTCTCACCGATATCAGCAGCCTGGAATTTCTGAAGGCCATTTTAACCAGTAAAGACTGAGTCACAGAAAGCAATGAGTACCACAGTGCTTTCCACTTTGTTAGTCACCAGGTCCTCTGTCCCATTCAGGAAGGCACTGATGTTTTCCTCCATCTTCCTTTTACTGTTTATGCCCTCAGAGTCCATTCTTGTTGCTCTTCACATCCCTTGCCAGATTCCACTCCAGGTTGCCCTTGGCTCTCCTAAACTTATCCCTGCAAGATCAGACCACCACTCTAAACTCCTTCTGGGTCATTTGCCTCTTCTTACATCTCTTATACAGTTAGTTTTCAATCTGAGTTCTGTTATGACATCCTTGCTTATCCATGCCAGCCTCCTGTCACCTTTGCTTGACTTCCTACTTGTCAGTATGCTCCTTTCTTGAGCCTGTAGGATATGATCTTTGGGTATCAAGCTGCTCTTCTGGATCCCTCTTTACTCCAGGACCATATCCCTTGGGATTCTTCCAAGCACATCTCTGAAGAGACTGAAGACTGCTATCTTGAAATCCAGTGCTGTGCTCCTGCTTTTTGCACTCCTCCCTCCTCTTAGAATCCTAAATTCAACCATCTCATGGCCACTGCAGCCAAGGCTACCTGTGAATTTTAAACCTCTCCATCAGTTCTTCATTGTTTTTAAGTATCACCTACAATAGAGCACCTTCTCTTGCTGGGTCCTTAGTCACTTGTGTCAGGAAGTTGTTGTCAAAGCATTGTAGAATTGTTCTAGATTGCTTGAGTCCCACTGTATTTTTCTTCCAGCAGATATGAGCTATTGATGTATCACATATTGAATTCCTGGCTCCTAGTTTGAACTAAAAAGTTACTTTTCACTTCCATTCCTACTATCTTGTCATGTTTACTAAAAAAGGAACTGTATTTTGCACACAAATACATAAAATTGAAATGATTAATAGCAGCACATTTTCTCATGTACTAGCATAGTTTTCATCATAGAACCCCAAACTGTAAATGTATTCATACTAACAATATCCCAAGTCACAATTTAACAAACAGAAAATAACTGAATCATTGAACAAGGAACTTAACAGAAGTTACCTTGAAATCTTTGGCACTGGTGGGAATCTGACAGGCATTTCTGGTCCCACCTAATCCTCCATTCACAACATCATCTTCAGACAGAAACCTAATTTATTAAGCTTGGCTCCACACACGAAGCGTAGATGTGTTCTAATTTATGGTTCAATACAACTGACTTCAAAGTTCATCCCAGAGATAAAACCTTTACCAGAATTTAAATATCCACAGAGCATTTGAACTTAGGAACTGAGCCCAGAATTAAGTCAAACAAACATTAATTTAAGGCCAATGCATTAAAAGGAGATGAATTCAGAAAGACTCCCTTCTGTATTTCTTTTTCATGAAGACTAATGCTTACAGAGTGTGATTAAATGTAGACAGTCAAATCTGTAACCACCATGATGAGGATACTCACGTGTAGTTTCAGTTCCCCGGAGGCCCTCACTAGCAGCATTTGAGTAGATAGCAAATACAGCCACCTGGTACTCCGTTAAAGACAGCAGGTTTTTCAGAACTACTGTTGATAAGCTGCCATCTACCACAACCTGTTTAGAAGAAAATTCAACTCAATACACGTAAAGCAAACTAACTGTATTACCAGCAAATCAATCAATCCCTCTTTCAGGCAATTTTTACAACAGCATCTAAGAATAAATCTACTGAAGTTCAATCCATAAATCAAATTTGCTTTCGCTACCATTATGTAAAATAAGGCATCTGAAAAAAGAACATCAACAACATACATAATGAAAACATTTAGCTGATATAAGTAGCCACTTGGAGCCAAAGGAATTGCTTAAATAAAGTGTATGGAATGGAGGTTAAGAGTGTATATCAGGCTTTTTTTGATATAATTACTATATCATCATAATTATTCCTTTAGTACTACATATGTACACACACAGTACTTCAAATTGACATTAATACATATCCATGCTAAACAAGTTTCTAGTACAAAAAGAAATAAAATAGATCCAGTTAAGCCCTTCTGCTCTTCTGTCTTTCCATTCAATTTGTCAGCTGAAGCTCAAATCTTCTTCCACTGCACATTTCACCATCTCCAAAATGCCTAAGTCCTCCTATAGGGTCTGACTGAACAGGAGTTAATTTTCCCCCCAGCAGCCCTCCCAGCGCTGTGCTTTGCACTGAGAGCTGGCAAGGTGCTGGTAACCCCCCCGTGCTGTGGCTGCTGCTGGGCAGGGCTCCCACAGCACCAAGGATGGTTTTCAACATTCCCCCTGCAGTGGGATGGGGTGGAGAAGATCTTGGGAGGGGACACAACTGGGACAGCTGACCCAAACTGACCAAAGGGATATTCCACACCAATATGATGTCAGCTTAACAATAAAATCTAGAAAAAGGAGGAGGAGGGAGGTGGGGGGCACTGGCTTGTCCTCCAGAGCAACTGCTTGTTTGGAGCCCTGCTTCCCGAAAAGGGGCCAGGCAGAGCCTGCTGATGGGAAGTAGAGAATAAATCTTGGTTTTCTTTTGCTTCCATGTGCAGCCTTGCTTTGCTTTTCATTAAACTTCCTTTGTCTTACCCCACGAGTTATCTTCCCCCTGGTCCAGCTGAGAGGAGAGGGGATGGAGTGATGGAGTGGTTTGGTAAGCACCTGGCATCCAGCCAAGGTCAAACCACCACAGTCCTACTCAACTAAACACCTCTCTCCAAATTCTCAATGACCAGTTGTAGACGTCCCACAGCATACACCCCTACCATCTTCCTTTTATTAATTACTTTTCTTAGAACTGAAAATCTGCCTTGCCATCAGCTCCTACCTCTTCTGTTCTTGGTTCAAGTAAAAGTATGCGTAAGCAAAAATGCAGGCAGCTCACCCCACCCCCCAGAAGTGTTCATAGCTACAGCACATTCACTTGAAATCATGGGAGAGAAAAGCAGGTTGACTACTGCCTAACCTGCACACCACCCAATGGGACCATATCTCCTTTCTGCAGTGGGCTTCAGAGCCCACACAGGGAATTTCAGTGTAGATTTAAATAAGAAAACGGACTTTTTGTCTGGTTAGTTCTTGCTGTTGTATTAAAAATTGGTGGGAAGTTTTTCCTCCTATTACCTCTTCCGGCTGTCCTCCTCGAGTGGGATAGTACACAACCCTGTATTTTTCCACTTTGCCTGGTGCATGGCTCCAGCTAACCCGGAATCCTCTGGCTGTTACTTCTGACGTGACCAAATCCGAAGGAGCCCCAAGTGAAGCTGCAATAGTTCCTAGGTTAGACACAGCACAAATTTTTTATTCCCTTCTGCAAAAAAGTTATTTGGTTCGTTGTATTTGCTGAAACTCCAAAGATTGTGCCTCAGCAAAAAAGTCAAATAACTGGCTACTGCACGTTTATTTAGGTCATTGTCAATGGAAACAAAGAGCTAAGAATGAGTACTGCACATGGAGTTTTCTCTGGGATTAAGCCTCCCTGGTCTTTCATAAACCTTTACGTGAAAGAGACAAAAATATAAAAATAAGCCTTCCTGTGATCAAGCTCCCATCACTCTTTCAAGCCCTTTCTTTATGGGTTCATTTGGGGTTTTTTTTCAGGTTACTTTTCTCCCAGTCACGAAAACCATCCAAGTACATATACAGCTGTGACTCCTGTGTTTCTCTGCAACTTGGAAAGTGATATGCTGCCTGTCAGCAGGTTGAAGAGATATACTAAAAAGGTCATCTCCTCTGGCAATCGTTCCTTTCCACAAAGATGTCTCACTTCTCTATGGTTTTTCCAGCCTCTCCTTCTCAATTTCCCAACTGCCTGCTTACTCCTTTCGCAAGACACAGATAATGCTCTGTATTTCTTCCAGTTTCCAGGTGAATAAAAGAGGAAAAAGCTGGACTGAAGCCTTACTAATACACACGTTTTCATTTCACAGAGATACGTGTGAAAGACACCCTTCCTTACTGATATATCTTACAAGCTTATTGAAACATTACTCAGCATTTCTATGATATTACAGAATCATAAAGAAAGCAACACAAAATTCACTGAAGCCTTTCAGAAACAGTTTCACCAGGTAGGGCAGTTTCTCTAATAAATCACAATATTTTTTCATAGTCATTTCTTTTGTTCACAAAAACAAAAAAATATTGTATTAAAAAAATCTCTGAATACAAGAACAATTTTCTTCACCACCATCTTATGATCTGAAATATATTTTTATGTATTAAATATAAAAAAATAGATAAAAAAACATCATGAGGAAGAGAAAGAAATCTTAATAGTTGAAAATTTAGAAAATTTGTGACACAATAAAATCAACATTAGGAGATGGAAAGCACAGCACAAAAGCAAAAATCCACGTGCAGCTGTTAAAGTAATTTATCCCAAACCTGTGTATTATAAAAAAATTAATTCCTTACTCACCACTTGGAAAAAGTTACAGCAGAATGAATTTTGGGGTACTACCAAATGTCATAACAGTTACCACTACCAAGGTCAGAGAGCAAAAGATCAAAGCTCTCAAAGCAAGAATAAAACAAACCTAGGAAGGTAACTTCTCTGCAAGGTCCTTTCTTGTAAGCAAAAGAATATAACAAACAAGTCAAGTACCAGAAGCCACCTTAGAACTGCAGGTATTTGGAATAGGATTTCTAGCTCTAAGTTCATACTAAGTTACATTACAGCTTGTTTCTTACCTTTGATTTCCTTTTCCTGTTCCTCTACTCGAGAGCACACTGTTCTGGTAAGACCTTCAACAATGGTATGCATGAAGTTAAAGTCAGCAACGTTGTAGACATGTGTGCTGTCAGGTTCAGAGGCAATCTCCTTGAGTTCATTTATATCTGCATTCTTTACACCTTTCAGTGGAAAGAAAAACAAAGACGATATTTGCAACAAGAAAAAGAAAAAAAGGAGGAAAAGGGAGGGAGGAAAATGGAAAATCTTGTATGCACAGGGATTTATAAAAAATTATTAAAATCCACTTCTTTATATTGGTTTTAATAATCAACTACAGACTGCTCTGTTGTTACTTCAAGATGTTAAATTATGCCTGTATATCTGCTACTTCTTCAGCTATCTCCAGATAACTCAGCATCCATGTATAGTGCTAAATACCAGTAACAGCAGCAATGAATTGAAGAATATTACAGATTTAAATTAATGCTGACACTGGATACAGACAGAAAAGAATGCTTCCTTAATGAAGAGGGCAACAGATACAACTGCACCAGAGTGTAACAGGACACAATCTATCCATACAGCAGAATACACACCAATAGCAAACAGCTCAATGCCAGCATCTCGTAGGTTTTTAGCAGGAGGGATGACATCATCTTGGGACTTCCCATCAGTGATCAGTATACCAATTTTTGATACTCCAGGTCTTGCACCTGCTTCAGGCCTGAAGCTGTTTTCCAAAATGTAAGTTAAGGCAAGACCTAAAAAAGGAAACATTTTGAAAGACTTTAGGAGGGAGAAATGTCCATTAATTTTGCTAATATCACAATGTTTGTCTTCCCACTCAATTTAAAAATTCCAGAGAAACCTTTTAATGAAAAGTAAGAGAAGAGTGAGTTTACTTAAAGATTAAATTCTAACAAGTAACCTATATTAGAGAGATGATGATATTCACCTTTAGCAGCCTTTTGATCAATGTATTTTAAACTGGCTATGGTAACCTAAACTGATCTTCTTGTGAATGCATCATCTTTTCTTTCTTACTCAACAAAGTTAGACCAGGCAGTTTCCCACAACAAAGGTTCCTAACTCATCTTTGTCTCACATCCGTATAAAATAATCATGATCATTTACTACTAGTTACCTCACAGCAATCTCATTCCTAGAGTCCTTCTGTCCTTTGTCCCACTGCAATCACTCCTTCTACCAAAAGAAAGGCTGTTGCAGAAAAGGAGAATCTTTCTCCCCTTCTGTCCTTGCCAAAAAAAACCCAACCAACCAACAAAAAAGACAAACCAAACACCTAAAAAAAAAAAAAAAAAAAAAAAAAAAAAAACACCCCCACCACCCTCGCCCCCCCGGGGAAAAAAAAAAAGGAAAACACCACTATATATAAAGCTCTCTCCCTGCATTT
>WUAM01000217.1:1853712-1864937 GCA_024336885.1 Actenoides hombroni | reverse complement strand
CTCAGTCTCCTCTTCTCCAAGCTAAAGAGACCCAGCTCCCTCAGCCTTTCCTCATAAGGGAGATGCTTCACTCCCTTAACCATCTTTGTGGCTCTGTGCTGGACTCTTTCCAGCAGTTCCCTGTCCTTGAACTGAGGGGCCCAGAACTGGACACAATATTCCACATGCAGCCTCACCAAGGCAGAGTAGAGGGGGAGGAGAACATCTCTTGACCACACCCCTTCTAATACACCCAGGATGCCATTGGCCTTCTTGGCCACAAGGGCACATTGCTGGCTCATGGTCATCCTGCTGGTCACCAGGACCCCCAGCTCCCTTTCCCCTACGCTGCTTTCCAACAGGTCAGTCCCCAATCTATACTGGTACCTGGGGTTGTTCTGTCCCGGGTGCAAGGCTCTACACTTGCCCTTGTTATATTTCATTTGATTTCTCCCCGCCCAGCTCTCCAGCCTGTCCAGGTCACACAGCAGCACAGCCTTCTGGAGTGTCAGCCACTCCTCCCAGTTTTGTGTCATCAGCAAGCTTGCTGACAGTGCACTCTGTGCCCTCATCCAGGTCACTGATGAATATATTGAACAGTACTGGTCCCAGTACCGACCCCTGAGGCACTCCACTAGATACAGGCCTCCAACCAGACTGTCCCATTGACCACAACTCCGCCTTCTTTCCTTCAACCAGTTCACAATCCACCTCACTACCCGATCAGCCAGACCACACTTTCTCAGTTTAGCTGCAAGGATGCTGTGGGAGATGGTGTCAAATGCTTTACTGAAATCTCAAATGCTTTACTGAAATCAGGATTAACATCATCAGTTTTAACATATTTAATTCCTGATCTCTTAAAAGAAGTGTGATTAACCAAAAGCAGACAAACATGAAAACACAAGTCCTCCTCGGAGGATTTGATTTTGTGGTTCTTTGGTTATGTCTCAATGAGCACTTTGAAAGAAGAATGCCCAAAGCCTGTGCCACTGCAGAGTGCTGAAATACCCCTCAGGGGGCTAAGAAGCAATAAACACACCACAGCTATTTTTTTTCTCAGTGAGCATTTAAGATAACCTTTTATTTTCTTTTCCTCTAGTTCACAGACTTTTGAACCTCTCATCCACTACAGTAATTATTCCCTACCATAAACAAATTACTGAATAGCCTTGTTGCGTATTTTTCTCCTCAGACAGATTAAATCACTGTCTTCAAGCCTGCAACACTCCTTTCTGCCCGTGATTCCAGCTTCTTCCATTCACTTATGATTTCTTTGATCTTGTACTTAGGGTACCATCCAGCTAGACAGGTAAACAGCACAGGCACATCAGTTATGTGAGATCATATAAACTACAGAAGGACTAATCATAAATCTCTAAATAACTTACTGAATATTTTCTTCCATTCAATGCCATTTGTAGCTACTTTTCTTGATTGTGTTTCAAAGGCTTGAAACCAAACTGATAAGTCTTATCTGCAAGATCCAACTGCATTTTCAAAAAATAAAACAAAATATCTAATGCAGAACCTTATCCTAAAGACTTCAGTACAGGGATTTTCTTAACAATTTCACTCTACAGAGGAAGGCAATTTTTTCATCTTTAATTTGCAGACATATAAAAGTAAAATACAAATCTGATTTTACAGGAAGAGTCTGGATAGGAAGTAAAAAGACTCTCCTGATTACGTTGTAGATGAGATTTTTTTTTAAAACATCTTCCAGAAACAACAGAAGATTCTAAAGCTGTAAATTTAAAATTTATACTGAAGACAAGACATTTTAATTAATCTAGACAAATTGCTGGCTGCTACCCAAAGTATACAACTGCTACAGGATCTGTCAGAACGAAAGGAGAGTCCTATCACAAGGGACAGGCTGTGCTTGGACACCCCAGGTTATTTTTAGTTGGGCCAATAGCTATTCAGCAATTTACAACAGCCATAATCAAAACAAAACTGCTGGCCCTTAACTAAAACCATGGACTTCTATATGGGCACATATAGCCAAACCACCCCGATGCCTGAAAAGCAAAGTGAGGGCAACCATATAAAAACTTCTTAAAATAGTCCTATGGAGCTCAACAGAGCATCTTTTTCATTATTTTCTGCAAAAAAAAAAAATAATTCAGTATTCAATAAATAATTATTCAATACTCAATAAATATTTTTCACTTGTTCTTGCTCAATTTTTTTCCAATAAATAATAATTGTTGCATAATTACATTCTATTAGATCAATTTTAAGGTTTCTTTCCTGCCATCTGTTTCCTATTCCCAGCTTGATAAAATACTAACAGTTGCAAGGCTGGCAAAGGACCTCTAATTCTGTTGAGACAAAACATGAGCTTCTGAGTGTCATTTTCTTTTTTCCAGTTAAACAGAACTGTCCTGCCAAAGTCATAAAAGTATCACAATCAGCATCTAACAGATACATCATTATTACTTGCAACTACTTACTACTTCTTGGAGAACAAAAAACCACTACGTATTATGAAGGTCTGAAGGCAGAAACATCTGCCATGGTTTGACACCACCACCCTGCCCCCCAGGTATGGAGCTCAATTTGGATGTTGAATTTGAAAGGTCTTGAGGGTGTGGAGAGGAGAGATGAGATATGGGGGTAAGGAGGGAGCCAAGAGATGAGATGCGAGTAGTATTTCACAAGCCACAGCCAATTTAGTCCTTTTTAAGGACATCCCTACACTCACAGTCAGACAGTTTTCCTTCCTTTATCATACTTACTAGAAAGATCAGTGCAGAAGCCCACAGATTTTACCACACATTTTTAACCACATAAAGAAACCAAACCCAAGCACAGACCCTGCGGAGACTAACACTTCCTTCTGAAACAGCTGGCTCCACCACTATGCAGCCCTAATTCTGCTCACTTTCCTGCCTCCAATGCAACTAAATATGCTCAGATATCAAGCTGGTGCTCCAGAGAAGCTCCTTGGAGGATTCCAGGAGAGCAGAGTACAATACCACGGCTCCACTTACTGGGGAATAATGAGCCAAACATTTCATGAGCCAAAGGCACAGGAAACCCAGCAGTCAGATAAGGAAAGAGGACTCTCTCGTTATCTGCAGAGTAGTACAACCAGTACAACTAAGCAGAAAGGCAAGAATATCTTTGAGGTGGAAAATATGGACAACTCAGCCAGGTAGACAACTTGTGTTTCAGCTACTACCTTTTTAACCAAGGGCCAGAGCTCAGTTGAAACACCAAAGCTTACTCTTGGCACACAGGACACCAGGCAAAGGGTGCCGACCATGAGACAGCCCAGAATCAGTCCTGCATCAACAGGTCCAGAAAGAACATGAAGACCTCAGATTATGCAGTGAGGGTGGAGATGACCCTGAAATCATCTCTCCTCAGTACAGGCTCCTTTTTGATGTTGATCAGCAGCGTTAGCATCAAATGAATGAGACAGACTGTGAAACAAGACTCCTCCCATCTCCAAGTGTAAGAAGCAGCCTTGAAAAGAAACTTGGACAGCAGACAGTTGAAAAGCAAGAGATTCAGCACCTTCTGGTTGCATTCAAGGCAAGGCCATCTCAGGGATCACAGTGACTGAAAAGAAATACCAAAACATCAACCTTAATCTCCCGTTTTGCTGTCCAGAGCACAAAGCAATGCAGATTGTTCATCAGGGTATCCCGTATCACTGGAATGCAAATCCATGATGAGTTTGCTGGTGAGCACATCAATCCTTTATGATCATAGCTTCCTTACGAGAGGGTCTTGCTCTTGCACTTCACTGTTTATTAATGTATCTAGGTGTACCACCTCCATAAAGCTTTTTTTGGTTGTCCCTTCAAGGCTGCCGTACATAATTTAAGAACTGACGAGAGTTTCAACTTGTTACTGTGTAGCTTCAGCTTCAAACTAGGTAGTGCCTTTCATCACAGACAAACATCACTCAGGATACACTCAAGAATCTGCCTCGAATATACACAGCCATGAGCAAGCCTACAGACTGCAAATGATGAGAATTCATGCTGTCAGATGATGAAGAACTGTTAGGGAGTGTCTCAGCATGACAATGATGAAGGTATTTCAATAATGAAACATGTCAACACAGACCCTGAACCCAACTGAAGGGAACAGTCTCTTGCAGCCCGCAGAACCCAGCCATGCCAGCCCATGGTGGACTGGACAGATGCTCAAGAGCTAATAATGTGAAGAGATGAAAAGCAGTCTCAAGAGACTGAAAGACCATTCATGCAACTGAGCTTCTATTAATCAAGAATGCCAATAACAGTCTCCCACTTCAGCTAAGAATAGATTGCACAAAAAAAGGTCAGTGCCTTAGGGAAAGCTACTAAAGAAGAAAAAAAGCACCCAGACAGGAGGTTTCCCGTTGGTAGTGTTCAGGCTTACCCAGCGTTACACCTATTTACTGTGCAGAGTAGGAGGACAAACATAACTCAGGGGTTAGCAACCTGAGCACAAGCATCTTGTAACTCAAGGGTTTCCTGAATAGTTCTGGTATTAGGAGCTAGATCACTTTATATGAAAACTGAAACTTAGCTGAAGTCCAAGATAGGCAAAATCTCTTCTTCTACACAGAGACAAGAGAAAGAGCTATAAACCTTTTTTTTTTTTTTTTTTCTCTGAGCTACAGATTCTCTAGATATCTATGGCAACACTGTCTGTTTTCAGTGAAGCAGATGCACTCAAGGACAGTTCCTAAAGAGGGACAGGGAGGGTGGATAACGAAGGCAATCTGTCCAACCTCCACCTTCTGCCTGGCCTAGAACACTGTATTGAGGGGTAATGCACAACCATGACCAGATTATGTTATCTGACATTAACATACCAACAGATGGAAGAAAAGCAGTTCCTCCTACAGAAAGGAGGAGTTGGGATGACTGGAATCTCTGGGTAAGAAGGGAGATTGGCCATAATTTCTAATGCCAAGCTTTTTACTTTCTGAGCCGAGCAAGAGTTTGTCTGGCATACACAAACTGAAGAAGGTATCCAGCAACCTCCATACTAACACCCAGTGTCAAGCCAGGCTAAGGTAAATAAATAAAATCACTGACAATTATACAGCTATCCAAAACAGACCGGGCAGTTACAAAATACAAGCAAGCCCCTTCTTCTGTTTAGATCAACCCTTTCCCTCCAATCTCTCTCTCTGTTCCTCTCTCTTCCCTGATCTCACTTCAATCAGGGATTTCTTCTGTCAGGATCTCAGTGAACCCCTTCCCAATCCAGCCTTCATAGCCACTTTTGGGTCTTCAGTTTCAAGCTTGCTTTCTCTCAAGAACATATTTCTCTCTTATTCAGATGATTTCAACACACTTGCAAGTAAACTAAAGGCTAATTAGTTTAGCCAGATGGCAGATGTAAAGGCTGCCATCTCTACATGTAGCTTGCTTGGTTTTCTCCAAAGCAACTACCAAAATGATGGCAAAGTAATAGCATTGAAGAATTCTGTTCGTGGCAGTGCTGATCCTTCCTATCAGGTTTTCCAGTCGTGGGAGGCAGGAAGCAGGAGTCTGCCGAAGGATTCCAGCCAGGTCAATAAAAGTATTGCCAATGCAAAAGGAAATCCAAGTTGCAAGTAGGATACAAAAGCTTAGCTATGTTCTCCAGAGAAATTCATATGATGAACTCCCAGAACAAGCATTGATCATCCACAGCACAATGACCTACACTTTCCAGACAGTAAGGGGGGGGGGGGGGCGTTACCCAAGAGTGTCCTTGCAGCAGAGTCCTCCTGTGACTAACAAGGAATTTGCAATGCACTCTGCTCTGCAGAGTGACTCACAGCTTTACAGATTAGCTTGGAAACTTCATGATGCCTCTCATCAAATTTTACCTTCTAAGAAGCACAGAAACCAACATGGCTTGGATGGGATATCCTAAATTCAGATATCAAAGAAAGCAATGGTTTACTCTGACAGGTCTACTTCATCTCCTGTTTTTAAACAGACATTTGCATCACTTGAAGTTGAGAAAGAAGGTGTCCATGAGGAGTCACATAGAAGAAGAATGGAAAGCTATCATTCACATGGCACAAGTTACAAAACAGTCACTGTCAAAAAACCCCGTGGCCTGCCAACCTAGCATGGATGGAGGCCTGCTGATAGGATTGCTGGGTAGGTTCTAAGTGGAGTGCAGAGCAGAGATCTTTAGCATCATATCAGGATGGTGACTTGACCAGCAGTGAAACCATTGACACATCAGGCTGCAGGCATTTAAGTAAGAGTCCTGTTTGCAAAGATGATGGATAGGCCCTGCTTTCACTAGTGAAAGCTGAGACAGGATGCATCATGGATCTGCTGGATTAAGGCTGGGCAGAACAAAGCCAAGTTAGTCCAAAGCCAAAGTGGCAGAGTTTGAAACCAAAATACGCCTATAAAATTATTCCTGTCTAAGCAGCTTCAGAGTACGGTGAGGGGAGCATCATTAGAAATCCTTGCCAAAGCTTTGTGGTGGTCCAAAATGGTCTCAGAATACTGCAGCATGGTCCAGGCATTCCCTGGTCTTCTGAAGGAAGACATGAGGATCTGAGGCCACTCTCCTAAGAAGCATAGATAATAAGTTCATTTTTATGTTCATATTACCTTTAATTGATTAGCAAATGCTAAGAAGCATAGATAATAAGTTCATTTTTATGTTCATATTACCTTTAATTGATTAGCAAATGCTAGAACAAGCAGGTACACACCACACACAGAGTTCACAATCAGGTCAAAGAGCTGCATGTCACCACATGCCACACAGTGCTGAAAAGCAACTCTTGGTAAAGTCTACTAAAATCCTTGTCAAGATGATAAGCACAGAACTCAAAAGTAAACTGAAAAAAAAGCAGTCCTGAAGTAGCATAACATCCTACACAGAGTATGTATGCCCAGTTGTGAGGGAGTTAATAACAACAAACATGCATCCTGTTTCACACAGGACAAGGTAATGCAGCCACATACCTGCTACAGGCACTGGAAAGATGAAATATTCAAGTCTCTGTATAATATATGAACGTAGCTTAGGGAAACATAGACAGTAGCCTACCATTTAGACAAATGCAATCAATAGTTCTACACTTCACTCTACTTTTTGATGCAGACTTTAATTTACAAATGTCCAAAAATGAGTGCTATCATACTGAAGTACTCTACAACCTTGAAAGAACTTAACATATGCCCAAAGTAGGAAATGCATCTGTCCCTGCTCTGCAGCATCAAAGAAACTGATACTAAAGATTAATGGCCAGGGTTGTATCTACACTTTGTAATGGAGGGTAAAATAGAAGTCCTTGAGCAAGCTAGTTCTGAGCAGGCTCTCATATTGAGCAGGGAGGGTGCTGTACTGGACTACAGAGCTGGACTACTATTAGTTTTGTAGTAAGCTACAGATGTGGTCATCTACATCAAACAACTCTTTCATCCTATACTGCACTGCGTTGGGGCAAAGAAAAAAAAAAGGTAAGCAGAAAATTCAATTAAAAAAAAAGAGCACTGCTCAGGAAATACTAATCATGGAATTATCAAAAGTCACAAGATGCCTCCTTGATGACCTTGTGCTTCACCTATTATGCTGCCTTAGGCCAAGCAGTTCAGCGTTTGCCTCTTGTATAAGCAATGTAGACCCAGAAACCAAACATTAATTACAGGGGTCTTATCTTGCTGGTATCTTCTAAGATCAGCAACACATTTTTAACTTGTGCTCACATTTCACATTTTTTGTAGCATGTATTTGCTTTATAACATGGTCTATTCATGGTTCAGATTGGTGGGGGTTACTGCTCAGGGGGTAATGAAACTGAAGGGATACAGAAAAAAGTATGTGGAGATTATGCAAGGTTCAGTGTGATGTGTTTCAGAGAGGAACCAAAGGCATGGAAGGAAAAGGATCAGGGTAGCTTGGGGAGGAAAAAGCATGGAAAATAGAAAGATGAAGAAATAAAGGAGGCCAGTTCCATCGAACCACCACTACAGATTAGTTCGTACTTGCTTGGCCAAGCCCTGTGCTTGATAACCCCAGACCCATGGGGATTACGTGCTCAGTCTTGCTAGTGGTTGGATCTGGGGGCATGGGGCTGGGGCAACCCTGCACTGCTTCTACTGGACTACAGAATTCAGAGATCCCTAACACAAGACAAAAAAAGTAAGTTATATAGACAGTGGAAGAGCCAAGTACTTTCCAAGAAACTTTGCTTTTAGCCTCAGCCTGCAGAAGCAGGGACATAAGGACTGTGTAGGAAGAACAGGCTGGCACTGTGGAAAAATGCCCACACAGCATGGCGAGGATCTCTCGCTTCCGCTTGCTTGTAATAAAAGAGCTAAAGAGCCCTCCAGAAAGCTCAGGGAAACACTGTTAGTAAAGCCAATTACAGGCTGTGTAAAGACATAGTTAATGAGTTCCATAGCCTAGGAGTTCAGCAAGTAATAAAAAAAATTGAAAAATGTCCTGACTAAACCCAACATTTGCAGTTCCATCAGCCAGGATGAAGTGAGTAAAACTCTGAAACGCGGCCAAGAGAGCAGAAGTTCAGAAGGTATTCATTCCTGTGGTTTAGGCAAATACCTCACAGCACTCACTTCACACTGTCTAGTAATACTTACTGAAGCATCTGACATTAACTAAACAGACAAGTTAATAAATTAGATAATTAGTCTCTTCTGCTGAATAGTATCTTAATGCACCTTTCCGCAGATTTTTTCCTACTCTGCTTAAATAGTGCCACTCAGCAGCTACAGAGTGAATGTCAAAGCTTATTTGCATCAAAGCTGATAGCAGTATTGGAAGAAAAAAGCAAATCAGTGCATTTTTCAAGTTTACTGCACCTCTCATTTCCGTCACTATCCAAAGACTGACATGACCTCACTGCAAGAGTTATTACAATAGAACCCTCAGATCTGTATACCACATCATTTGGAGGAATTATATGCCTTTAATATCTGAGAGTGTACATAGAACTAAAAGTAAAAACAGTATGAAAAAGAATCATTCAAAAACATTTACTTTGAAAGGCTGTAGAAATAATGTAAACATCACTAATAATGTAAAATACATTGGGAAGAAAAGAAAAAAACAAACCAACCAACCAAACAAAGCCTATCTCACTGCTAAACAGAGTAACTTTGGATATATCTGCACAGATTTTGCAGGCAGCTGAGAACTCCAACAATTTTCTAGATACAGACCAGGAAGCTGAAAGTTACGTTCACAAAAAAAAAAATAATTAAAACATAAAAATCTACAAAAGACCAGCACCAAAGAGACAGTATTTCTGCACGATTCAGAGCACTGGCAGAGATCACTCACCTGACAAACTGCAGGCATAACTATTTCTATTAATACTTTGCAAGTAAAAATCACATACCAGATGGCTTCAGGTCTCTCTCCAGGAGACTTCATGATGCTACACCCTGAAAGTGCTAAAAACTTGAAATTTAGTACAAGAACACCAAAATCTCTCTGTTCAGCACTGAGCAGTGAAGAAAACAAAGAAGAGAGTGGGACCAGCACGTCTCAGGAGGAACTCTTGACTGAGCAAGCAGTCATTCTCTATATTTATAATATATATATATATTTGTATGCGTAATACTATTACTAATATTAAGTTCACCAATGGTCACTAGTCGAGGTCACTAATAATATTACTCTTTTTTTTTTCCAAAGGAAACATTTGTTTATCCTTACATGACATTTTTACCACTTCCTCAAAAACATTTAAATTAATACACAAGCTGTAGGAGCATTGACCAAGACACATGAAGTCTCTATTCAATGTTTTTAACATGTTCATGTTATATTACCTACATACAGATAATATAACCTGGCATCTGCACCTTTCTATTATACTTTGTGGCAGAAAAGGTATGGCACTACACAGCTCATTGAAGAGAGTTTCTGCAGGTTGTTTCCTGTCTCTGAAGCCCACTATGATTTCTACATTAATTTTCACTCACCCAGTGCCTAATTTTTCCATTCCCAAGTTGTCCTTTCTATACCTATTACCCAACAGATTATCTATAAATTTTCTTTCCTCAACTTCTACCTGCTCGTCTCAGTCTTTCACAATGAGAAACTCAGATCTAGCTTTTATTGTCAACTGCTTTATGCCAGAGCATCCTGCTGTATACTGTGCTTGGGCAGGGAACTGAGGGGCAATATCCCTTTTCTCAGGTCATCCAACTGGCCCCACCCTGGCCCAGGCAGCTCAGGTAACAAGTTTTGTTCCTGGCAGGAAGCAAAGGTGGCTGCATCAGAAAGGAGCATCTAAGGGATTTTAAAAGCTGCAGTTCTCCCAGGCTTTGTAACTAGGCCACAGGTCACTACATTTTCATAGGAATCATTAAAAATAAAGAAAAAAATCACACATGTCCCTAACGGACTCAACTGCAGAGAAGAAAAGCAATCTTCGTTTAGGAAGGTTGGACTCACCAGCATGTTCTGTGCAGTGAAGATCACTGAGCTCTCTAACAAGTCCTGCTTGCTAAAGGACTGTGCTACACACACCTTAGAGTGAGAAAGTAACTGTCACGTTGCATCATACATAAATCACCTCATCTTTTTACAGAAGCCTATTTCTTATTGTTTTAGTAGTCTACAGTTTGTAGCAGGCTTATCCTGCTACAAAAAACTTGATTTAGAGAGAAATCTTACAATCCTCACATGCTCAATGCTGTCCTAAATCATCCCAATTTGAGATGTACATAAGGGAACTTCTGACCAAGACAGGTTTAAAACTGTGTGTTTTACTGTAGTAGAGCATTACCAGAGTGTCTCTTGTATCGGGTGTCTGTGTCCAGGTTTGGCAGCACGGAGACAGAGGAGTGGCCTTTTTGAGCAGAGGCCAGGGGCTGGGCTGTGCCCGGGCACAGCTGGTGGCAGCTCTGGGAAAACATATTTAAGAAAGGGCTGAAAACAGCAGGCAGAGAGAGAAGGATGGGGAAAAGAGTGAGAAACAGCAGAGGGAACCTTAAGGTCAGAGAAGGTGCCCCATAAAGGGGCAGGTATTCCCTGCAGCCTATGGGTGACAGACACTGGAGAAGAAAGGAATGGCAGAGAGGATGTAAGCATCCTGATCATAACCCCTCAACAGCCTTTTTGCACCACTTGCTTCCTCTCTGAAGAGACTTGATAAGAGAGAAGTCTGGGAGGAACGAGGAAGTCAAGCCAAGCCTGGGAAAGTGGGGAGGAAAGCTGTTGTTTTAATGTTTGTCTTTTTTTTGTTGTTTCCCACTACCCACATTAGCTTTTTAAAAAAAAAAAGAAAAAGTTTAATT
>WUAM01000217.1:1835456-1853612 GCA_024336885.1 Actenoides hombroni | reverse complement strand
TTAAAAAAAAAAATAAAAAGTTTAATTGATAATAAATTAAGTATTAATTTTCCACCAGTTGCCTCTGCCTACCATAGCAATCAGTAAGCAAACTCCCTGCCTTTATCAACACATGACCTTTTTCATTCCTGTTCTTCCTCTTTTCTCTCCCCTCATGCAGGGAGGGAAGTGAGCAAGCAGCTAGGTGGGAGTTTGGCTGCTAGCCTAGGCTAAGCCACCACACCTCCCAGCTAGAAAACCCCAGAAATAAAGTCCACAAGCAAGAAAATAAAACCATCCCTCACTGTTTTGTTGTTTTTATTGAAATGGGTGGCTAAAAACTTTTGACACACACAGAGAAGTACTCTGGAGAGAAAGGATATAGTTGCATATTTGCCACAGGATATAGTCAAAACACTGATTTTCCCCTCCCCAAAGGGATTTGATTAGGGAATCACTCATAGAAGCTCTCTGAGAAACATCTGAGAAGGCACAGAATGTATTAACCCCTGTTGCTGTACAGAAAGGAGCTTTGTACATGAGGGAGTTGGAGAAGTGCCAGGGTACATGTACTCAAATATCAGTGAGTGCTGAAAGAAGCTGAGTCTGCAAGCTTTATCTCAGCAGAGAGAGAAAAGGCTTCTGCCATTATTAATATGAGCGTGCACAGCAGCGATAAATCACTAAGCTGAAAACTGACAGGTTCTCAAAAGTACAGAAAGGAGACTCAAGACTTGAAAGTGGTTGTGCAGAAGAACTAGAGAAGGTTTCTGGAAATCAAATATAAAGTGAACATTTGATGGGTGAGTGCTAGACATTAAACCTGAATTAATCTGGCACAATGGCATTACTGGATATACACTGGAGGCTTGTCTGAGATAAGAACATAGAGCAGGAAAGAAAGGAGCAAATCCTTTCAAACTACTTGAATAAGACATAATAGATGGAAAATTTTAATCCAGGTTACTGAGGCTGTTGGAAAAATTACTAGCAAGTCACACAAGCCACTGACACAGTTCCATAAAAACAAACTGAAATACAATCACATTTAAAACAGCAGAAAAAAGGTAGATTGAGGAGACATCCACATCTCCCAGCACTGCCTAGAGCCTCAGACAGTTGGCAATCAAATAGCAGACAGCACTGCAGAACCAGTCCTCCAAACCATAGATGAAAATAAGAGTAAGAAGCTCTGAAACCATCCAGAATCATTAATAAGATATCCATCTTTCATTTCTTAGCGACGAGATGATTTCTTTCTTAGTGAAGAGCTGGTTTCTATGAGTAGAAGGGTTATGGTGAAATCCTTGTCCCACTGAAATTGGAAGTGAAATTTCTGGGGTTTATTATGTGATACTGAAGAAAGTGTATTAGCTAAGTATTTATAAACAATAAATTTCTGATTATGTGCTTTTTGCACCTTTTAGGAAAATGAGCAGGATACAGAGGTTGAAGCACAAACTCAACACTGACAGAGTCATTCTTGCATTATTGGTAGAGTTCACAACTTTTTCACACACACAAGTATATTGCTGTACTTTATTAGTTTTGTCCAAAACCACTCATTTCAGATTTCCTGGCCTACTAAATACCAACTCTGTCCTAATATTCACACTGGAGAACTTTGCCAGACAGTTCTCCATATGCAGGAAAATGACTGATGACCTTTGCCTTTCTAAGGCTTGCAAAGACACTGTAGGTGGTTCTTAAATAAGTATCCTGTAACAAGTGTGGCAGGTATTCACAGAAGGCAGCTCCTTACATCAAAACTTGACTCTAGCACTTGCAGAAATGGTGAAATAGGCTTTTGCTATTCTTCTCGTCAAGACGAGAACAGAAGCCAGGGCCATTGGCAACACCAATCTGAACAATGGTTGGTTTCAGTTTTTGTAGACTTGCTCTTGTTTTGTGGGATTGCTATTGTTTTCAGATAAGCTATTATGCTACCTAGTAATTGCTGTTGTGCTGTTAACTCCTAAAGTCTTACCAACTCGATCAAGGCTATAACACAGCCACAGAATGTATCAGGGTTGTTATTAAATCCACCAAATTTAGCCATTTAATAAATTGTTATGAAACTAATTAACTGCTGGCCTGAATTCACTTGGTAATACTCAAGTTATTTCCTGTCAAACATCTGCAGAGGATCAAGTTATTCTTCATGGTTTTGCCATAAAATTTTGCTCATATTTCTTTAATCCATTTCTTTCAAGGATTCGTCCTTATTTTTTGATTCAACTTCTGTCTGAGGTGAAACAGTATTTATATAAATAGGAGAGCTTTGATACCATTTCTCTTTGAGTATCTGTTCTGAATTCACTTCTATCCAAGCTGTGCATTTTTTGCTGATGCTGTTATTTCTGCACAAGGTTTTTGCTCAGACTCTCATCCTACTCCCACTGAAGTAATTCAGTTGGAATCTCCATCACTTTGAATAATCATTATATTGCACAAAAGGAAGAAATATGCAATAGTTAGACAGCAGGAAAGGTCTATTACTTTACATTAAAATACATCTGGGTTGGGAATAATGCTAAACAAAAACAGGAATTCATAAAAACTAACGTAAGATTTTTTCTTTTTGGTCACTTTTGATGATTGAGAAGTTTGTAAGTTTTGCCTCTTTCAAATATATACCCTAGTTTTCTAGCAAAACCTGCTACAGTAAGTGTAATGTAGTATCTTTCCACAACTGATGGATAGAAGTGTGCTTTGCTCTGATACAAACTGTCTCAATAGAACTGAAGAAGTTTAGATGGGTAAAAATTTGTGCAGGGAGGAGGAAACAGTTGAGCTAAAAACTTCCCAAGTAAACAAGAATCCTAAAAAGGGAGAGACTGTAGATAGAGATTCCTCTTGCCAACTGTATTTTTGCCCCAACTCCAGGAAAAAAGCATAAATTCTCCCACAGTCTGGCAGACACTTTCTTGTATCTGCATTTAATCAATATTTTCCTACTACAGGCCCATCTTCCCCTCCAGCTTCTATCACTTGTCCTTCATTAAAACAAATCACATTTTCCTCCTTTAATTCTCTCATTTCTTACAACTCAGCCTACCTCTAGACATGAAAGACAGACCATCATCCACTAGTAGGTGTAACTTGCTCTTTAAGTGCTGTAAATACTAGCTAACATTTTCCCCAAAGCACCCAATGTGACAAATTCAATGGTGCTCTGGCTTGAGAAATGCTGTGTGGGAACAAACTTGTGCAGTGTTAATAAATACAACACAACACAGGTATGTACAGGAAGAAGAAAAACTCACTGAAGTGAGAAAAATTTGCACGAGCTTCAAGGAACTTGGGGTGAGGTCATTGATACTTGCATTAGTAGGAGACAGAGCTACATGGGATAGGAGAAATGGTACCCTTGAAACTGTCCAATTTATTCACACAGAGACTATTTAAGGTCATATCAAGCTATTCTGGTCTCTTTTTCTGTTCATCATAAATAACCACTGAAGGGAATAATTACTGTTGGGGTTGCTTCATAAAGAAGATGCTATTTGAATTTTAGAATAACAGGAAATAGAGTTATATATTGAGCTTGAAATAGATTTTACTGCCTATTCTAGATGAGCTTCTCATGACAAGCAACATCACATTTCACCAGAAGACTGGCTCCTTGCAACTGGACAAAATGAACTCTCTTTTTCCCCTTAAAACACTCCAAATGTTTTCATATATGTGACCTATATTAAGACAGAGTTATCAGGTTGTTATGTGCCTAATTATATAATAATACCGATTTGACCTCAGGCAGGAATTGATACTGCAAGTCTGTCTTGCAGCCAAGATGGTATGAAACAATTATTACATATATACACACACCAGCAAAATTCTTTCACTGCTCAAAGTGCACCCACTGGGGAAGCACAGGCAACATGATTTTTGAATGCAAGCTCCAAGTCTGGCTTTATTCTATTCATGGTGGCATTTAGTATTTATTGTACAAGGTGGAAAAGCAAAACAGAGAAGTAAAAGCAATAAATACCTCTGCTGCAGCAACGCCCCCATATTCCTGAAAATACTGATTTTTTTCCTTCTGTTTAACTTAACCCTGGGAACCAGATTTAAAGTAGTGACTTAAAGAAAATCTATACAATGGCCAAGTTAAATAAAAAAGATGATTATTTTCAAAATATCACCCAAGTCACACGTTATGATCTGACCTTCTGGAGCTGGTTTACTCGCGTTTGTTTTTTCTGGATCCTTCACCTTGGATTTACTTGTTTCTTTTCTTCTTTCTATATCTTTAACTGAAATGTAAGGAGGGGGGGGAAACAACAAATTAAACTAGAAACAACACAGTCAGAAGCATGTAATTACCTTATTCTAGATAAAGAAGTTGCACACAACATCTTGCAATATGCTTAAACAAGTGATATACTGTGTTTTCCCTCCCTCCCTTAGGGTTTATTCTTTTAACTAATCTTTCCCCATCCTATCATCATTAACATTCTCAAAAATGACTCTCCTCACATAGGAGAGTCCAAATACAGTGACATCAGCACCTAAGCCCACGCTGACAAAATCCAGCACTGGAAATACAGTCCAGAAAATTGGCAAAGCTAGCTAGGGAGAGTCCAGCACTGCAGAGTTCCACTCCAAGTCATTCAACACAAAAGCACATAAGCCAGCTGTTACACTATCCTATTTAAAGGATCAGTTTAGATCCTATGCCCAAATCCGTGTTCAAGGCACCAAATACTCCCATGGGAGCCAAGTTGTTCCATAGCTCAGACTTCAACAGTTTCCTGTCCCACAAGTGGGTGGGAGACCTCCCTTATTATGTCCCAAATCTCTCATAACAACCAAGCAGAACCCTGCTCAATTAACAATTCCTAATATTACATTAGTAGCCAGTATCACTCTATTCATAATCTGAAAGATTCTGGCAAAATCACCAAAGATTTATCTTTTTTTTCCTGTGACTTTGGCAGACTTTCCTTAGAAGGCAAACTGGTGTCAACACCCCAGCTGTCTACAATGGCCAGCAACAGCTTAAAAGAACAAAAGGGACTATCTTTCATAGAAAATAAAATCTACTAATAAAATTTAGTTTACGTAGCGTTGGATTATGACCAACACTTAACCAAGCAAGCACTGAGTCTTAGACAGGATCAGAGTCCCTTTGTGCTGTATCAGTAAAAAAAACAAAGGAAAAAAACCACTGTCAGGGGGTGAACGAAGATTATCTGTCTCTTGAAACATAAGGTATAAAATAGACAATACAAGCATTCTGTTTAACAGAAGTGAAACCAAAGTCAAAAGGGATTTCACCAATTTAACCAATAACATGCAGAATATCTGAGACAGCCAGAGTGCTCCAAGTTCCAGTCCAAAATATAATCACAAGACCATCCTAAGGTCTTAGGAAGACAACAAGGCACTTCCAAGGATCTGAGCGTGGCCTTCTCATGTAATAACCCTCTGCAGAATGTACAGCTGTCACACTCCAGGTATAAAGGTAGGAAAACTGGTGAAAACAACAACTGAAGGTTTAAGTTGTCACCTTGCTAACACGGCACGTGTACCTGTACATCACCTCTACCTTTAGTGAGCAGTTGTGAAACTGATTCAAAAGCAAATTCAGGTCCACATAGTTGCTGAGGAATCCATTTTACCAAGGCAGCTCTTGGTTAATAGCTGGTCTACAGATAAAACCACAATGACATCAGGTACTACTGAAAAGTCTGGGTTTAATCCTTACCTAAACAAGTCTCCAACTAGAAGTAAAGAGGTGTCAAAAAGGATGCTATTGCTTAGCCTTCTAAAAGAATTCCTTTCAGAAAAAGGCTGAGAGCAAGCTAAGGAGCTGCTTGGTGGCCTCCTCTTAATGCCAGTGCTGTCGAGTGGCAGGACTCCAGAGAAACAGTACAAAAGTCTGAAAATGCTCACAGGAGACGAGTTGGCAACATCCCAACAGCAATTTCTGGATTTGGGAAAGCCATTTCTAACTCAAAATTCTAACCACACAGGAAGAACAGACATGATGACACTAGCTTTGCCAACATATTTACCCAGACAAAAAAAACCTTATCTATTGCATGTTTTTACAGCTACATTTTAAAAGTAACAAATTCCCCAGTGATCCTTTTACAGTGATTACTATGTAGAGTAGCTTGCAAGCAGCACTAGGATAAGTATACCTGCCTATATAAAAGGGAATACTCTTTCAACAATAAAGTGTTATTGTAGGCTCAAGAACTCTTTGTACATCAGTTACAACTCAGCAGCATTAAAAAGGTGCTTCCAATGCACTAAACCAGAGAATATTCTCAAAGTTGTGTACGTTTGATATTTTTTCATCTCAAGAATTAGTGACCACTTGTCAGAGAAAGGGAAAAAACCCTAGAATACAGGATAGCAAACCAGAAGGCTTTGTATACATGCTGTATCTGGTTTTACTCATGTAAGACATCATATTGTCAAATGAAACTCCAGCATTAAAGTGCTACATGTCTTCAGCCACAATAAACAAAGGGTATATGAAATGGAACATAAACCTCATCTTCTTAAATCAAGCTGTCAGCTCTACTTTTCCAAAAGAATAGAGGTAGTTTAAAAACCAGCCACACCTAATATTATAGAAGTGGTGTAGCTTTCTGTGGGCTGCTCTTTAATGCTAAAGTAATCTGTGGTTTTGTGGGTTTCCTAACCAGGACAGAACTTTATAAAGTAGTAAACATTCAGCTGCAGTGCTGAAAAGCTGGAAAGACTTTTGACACACCACATCAAGCAGTCAGAGTATCTGAACTTGTGATGGTTCTAAACGAGCAGTACTTTAGCAATGACAGTGAGAAACAGTCAGTGTCGAGGCAATTCAGTAGGCTTCCAACTATACTCCCACACTGTCACATTTTTGTCTTTATCAACCAAATCTCCACTGATCATATGTAACAGAACTGTTTAAGATGTAGAGCAAGACAAACCAGCTAAGACATCTATCACTATGAGATAGACATTAAGACTATGTATAGATCAGATAAAGTCTTAAGCGTAATTTGTAAGCATATTTGACAATAAGAATTTAGACTTCCATAGTGCCATTAAACTAGCAACAAGTTGCTAGTTGGCACAGCTATAAGAATGTTTTAATAAAAAGCTGGATGAAAGGAAGGAGACTTTTTAAGCATCAGAATATAGCACTTCCCTTCTTGTTTCCCCTCACTGAAGATTCTTTTCCACAAGATACTCGCTAATTTCATAACAGAATGCAGAAGAAATGGATTCCAAACCAATGGAAATAAAGATAGACCAAAGCAAGTATCTCCTGTGCAAAAGCAACTGGATCAATTCAGGTCTCTAGCTGTATATGTACCAATTAAAATCTGTGGCTCCAACTAGCCTTCTACCGCAGAATAAACTGTTTTTCCATTGTCCCCCTTTGTGTCAGCCTTTAATCAGACTAAATAGCTGATAAATTCTGTATGTCAGACATAAAAAGACACGTACTTCTGAACTGGCCTTGTGCTGGCTTACTCTCCTTGTCTTCACTGAATGCAATGATCTGAAGGGCATAGTTTTGATCTGGAATAAGACCTTGAATAATTGCTTTGGTTGCAGTGCTTTGAAGAATTAATTGATTGGTTTTTCCACCTGTAGGACAAAAAAATAGAAAAAAAAGAACACAACTACATAACATTGTTTGCTTTCTCTATAGCACAGTAAATGTAAAACTACTTTAAGCTCTACAGTGACACAAGTGTTCCCACTTCGGGGACTATCCATACAGCCAGGCCAGCCCAGAACAGCAAGAAGTCAGGCAGCCTGACCAACAACACGAAGCAGTCTGCTCAGATAAAAAACATTCTAAGATCAATCAAGCAGCCTTTGCATCTGGGCCTTATGGAAAAGGCCACAGTGTCCAGGAAAACTATTAGTTAAGGAAAAAAAAAAACCATCTGACAAAAAGCTGTGAAGTTTGGCAACATCCTACCCAAGCTTTCACACTGCTCTGTGACTGGCTGCAAGTTCTGACCCAACCATATCCACATCCTCTCTGAATATCCCATCTCCTTTGGGCAAGGGCATTCTCATGTATAAATACAAATAGTAAACATTTCTACATATACATATAAAGACTTTATACAAGCATGTACAAATATGTATTTAAGCTGTATGTTAAAAGTGCTATCTATATATACATTTAAATATGCACAGAAATAGCATCTCTACACATGTAGCCTGATACAGACACTTTGTTGCCTACCTTTACATTTCAAGTTTTCATTCAAGGAAATTTTAAAAGGGTTTGGGGGTATTTTTAAATTTGGTCTAAAATCTTTTTGGTCCTTTCTGGGGAGCTCACTATAGGAGAAGGCCCAGGGAGATCCACCGCAAAGCTTTGAGAGAAGTAAGGTTCCTATGCTCTCCCCTGAATACCTCCTAGGCCTCCACTGGAAGAGAGAGATATCAGTGATAATTCCCAAGGACCACATATGAAGCACAACTAGCATCCACCCACTTCTACTACCTTAAGCATTCCATTTTCATATCCTATGCCTGTGACAACCTGCTGGTGAGACTGATTTCTCTCTTCAGTTGATCAGCCAATACCCTGTTTCCCACAGCCTGCGCACAGTTCCTCAGCCCTGAAGGATGACACTAGACACTTCAGCCTTCAGAAGACAGTCCTTTCACCTTAAAGAAGAACATGCAGACTTTTGTTTTACCTGAACTTGGAGTGACAAGAAGCTTGTATCCAGTGAATTGCCCTCTGGGGGCTTTCCAAGAGATCTGTACGCTGTCAGGACTGACTACATTATATCTTAGTCTTGTTGGTGGGGACACTGCAAGTGGGGAAAGAAAACAATATTTTAAATTCAAATTAAAAGCAACTGCCAATTTTAAACAAACAGAAACACATATAGGAAGACAACACAAAATTTTAACGTTAAAGGATGCAAGTTATTTAAAATATCACATACATCAGTTTATTAGTTTGTAAAATGACATCCCCAGGTGCACTACTTCCCTCAGACATACCTTTTATTTATCTCTTTATAAAAAGAAACTAACAACCTAACAGCAGAGGATAGAAAGACAAACAGAGTTAGATGTTAAGACTAGTTCAGCAGGCAAAGCTGGTAATAAAAATGCTCTTTGTTAATATACGGGAATTAAAACTGCTCTCCTTGCTTACAGTGTCAATGCATTAGCTAGCTTCCTTTACCTCGCATTACCATGGGTTTTTCCCCACATTTAAGGTCACTCAGGGCCAAATTTTCAAAGCCTTGTGAAGACAAAGTGACCAAGAGGAAAGACAGGCATGCACAAGGCAGAGGGAACATCAGCTGTCCAATTTGCAGACCTGACCTAAGCGTGCCATAGACTTGCCCAGCTGCAGCACTGCTTTGGTCTCTGCAGGACTAGCAGGCACACACAGGCTACTCAAGGTTCAGACATGGACAATCTGGATGGGAAACCAATCCAGCTTCTACTCCTATTGTGCCACCCCTAGGTTTCAAACAGAAGCAGCAGGTGAAAGGAATAAAAGCATGAAGTGATTGAGAAAGAGGGGATATTTCAGTGAAGCCCCACACAGAGGAACAAATGGAAAATTCACCCTGCGTTGTTCCTGCAGCATCAGCAACTCTGTGTCCCCAGCCAGCAACTCGCTCTCACAGCTCTGCAGCCCCCTGCTCAGGGAAGCTCCTCCGACGCTGGACAACACTCTACAGAGCATTTCTGCCCTGCTCAGGGAGACACATCCCTCCTTCACAACCAACTGAAGCAGAGGTGCTACTTGTGCAGCCTGGGGTGTCCAAAGCTGTCAGTAGGGGAAACCTTCATACACTGGAATAGGGTTTGGCTCACACAACTAACTGATCTAGAGGGAAAGGCAGCCAGGGAAGCTACCCAGAGGCTGAGCAAACAGAAAGGGTAAACTCCTCCATCAACCTTACCCCTCATCTTCTCACAACCTCCACAGACCCCTGAGCTTTCTCCTTCATTTTCCAAACCCTTGGTGTTTCTGTCGGTGTGTCTTGAGAAATAAGGGAAATTATTTGAAGGGGGGGAGGGAGCACGAGGGAGTGACAACTATTTCTCTTTAGGGCCCAAGATAACTCTTAGTTGACTAGGGTCATGCCCACTGTTTCTTGGTCCACTAGATGTAATAAGCCAACAGTTCTCGTGATATTTCTGAGATTTAAGGATTACAACATATGGAGCATCTGAGTCAACAGGCAGACCGTGCTAGCCAACAGTCTCTGGCCTCTCCATTTGACCCGCTACAGTCAATGCAGCTCTGGCACTAGCAGCAGCCAAAGACCTGTCCTGAACTGATTACTTTTTCCTACGTGCTTCTTTTTCCAGCAGCTTGAGGAAAGAAAGAAGGAGGAAAGAGTCAGGCTGTAGGTTTTTTGAGATTTGGGGTGGTGTTTCTTCTAATCTACCATTAGAAACAGTTTCGGTCTTAGAAGTAAAAATCTGGAGGTTTCATACAAGAGATGTATTCCCTTGCATTTGGCAATCATGATGGACAGTTTTGTCAGACCAAAGGCAGGTTCTGCAGTTCTCTGTCTTGAGGAACTTAAGACCAGAACACAGAAAAGAGAGTATGTAAGCACCAAGAACAGCTTAGTAACACCTCCACATTCTCAAAGGCTTCAGAGAACAAGCTCAGGAAGAAAGGCAAGGAGAGAGAAACAACAGGTAGCACACCAGTTCCACACACCCAAAACCCTTCTGATTCACAGCACTGAGCTTACACCCAAACAGTGCATTTCCCCAGTTGCTGGGTACAATTTTGTCAGACCTTGTCTTCAGATTGCCTGTCACCTCCCCGAAGTTTAGAGAAAAAGAGGCTGCAAGCAAGAGTGTGTGTAGGAATTACTGCAAACAGAAAATCAGTTCTTTGAAAATTTGGCCCTCATGTTGCGAAATGTTTTTCTGGGCAGGTTTCTGCAAGAACATTCATCATGCTATAATTATAATAAAATGACAAGAGACTATGGCAAAAAGCTCTGAAAGCCAAGCAGACTGTAGTTATGGATTACAGCTTTTAATTCATTCTCAAGATTCATTCTGTCTTTGAGCTATACATAAATCACAATGAATCGGGGCTGAACGAATCAAGAGAAACAAATCATACCTAGAAGTTTGCAAAATACACAATTTCTTTTATTAGTTCTTCTAAGGAATAGCAAACAAACTTCTGAGCAATGACAGTATGAAAGTGTAAAAATGCTGCACATTTTACCAATATTAAGTGGTAAATTTGTGGGGGGATTAAGAGGCAGAGCAAAGAACGACGAAGTAACACCAAGGATTGCAAAAAAATTTTTTTAAATCATGTCTTAGAATTTCAGAGTTCATTTTCTCTGCCATCTTCTTCCTTCCCATGTCATTGCATTCCAGCCTACACTTCATGAAAACACGTTCTAACAAAGAGGCATAGTTCTGGCCTAATTACTATTAACCATCACCAAACCAGGTATGTTTTGGGAGCCCCTGAAAACAATCACAGAGCTCACAAGCAAAGAAGGACACAATCACCAAAAGTTTTTCTGTTTACTACAGAGTTACAATGTGAAAGACTAGAAAAGTTGTGCCAGAGTAGTCTTTACATAACTAGTCAATTTTCACTGGGTGCTTTTTGTTTAAAAGGTGGCAGTGCAGGGGAATGGACATTCCCACACGGCAATTAACCTTAGGGCAGAAAAGAATTATTCACCAGACAGATACTCAAATGTGTCTTAGTTGTGCAAAGACTAATGTTCTGGCAGAGAAAAGTACATACAGCTACGTCGTTAAAGATCTAACACTGGAACAGACAAGATATTGATGGGAATTACTACACATTCACCAACCTGGAGAGGATATCTTTATTTCTTTGGACCTTTATTGTCTGTGGAACAAAATCTCACTTCTTGCAGAAAGGGAAAAAAATTAATCCAAGCTGAGTCAGTTAACTGATAAAAATCAGTAGCTAGAGCTTGTTAAGTGGTTTTACAGGAATGTAAAAGTGAATGGCCGTCAGCAACATTAGAGCAGTCACCCAAAAGAAAACTACAGACAAGTTCAAGGCTTTGGTTTACGCCACCAGATAAATTAGCACTTCAAATACATAACTCTTGTGGACAACTAGGGAGGGAGTGTTTTGAACTACTCAGAATCTTAATGGAAAGGAAAAATACCATGAATTGCATGTGTGCAGCTACACCATCCAACAGACTAAGACTGGCTACTAACTAAATCTTGTGGCTCCCAATTTGCTTTGGTCATAAGAATTGAACAAGTTACTATGCAATTACACTACTAACACATGGAAATTATTGCTACACAAAGAAAAGTTTCCATCTTTAAATACAGAAGGAACATTCTTATAGCAAGTTACTTTATGAATAAATGGAAAATCTTTAAGTATTTTTCTTGCCCGATGTTATTTTTCTGTATTATATAATAACATAAGTAGACAAAAGCTGGATTTGTTTGTTGCTGCTGTTTAAGTGACATTATGCTGAAGGAGGAACAAACAACAGTGATGAAAGAATGATTCTCATTGAGTAAAAACTGAATGGTACCATTTGGTTTATAAGGTATTCTGGCAATAAATTACATAAAACCATGTAGCTCAATGCAGGCAATTCCTCAGTTGAGGAGTAAGTTGTAGCTTCAGGCACGTTTACTTCTGTCTCCCAAACATGTTCTCCTTTCCAAGAAGTCGCATTACACACCTTTGCCTGAGCACCTTTGCCAAAGGAAGGAAACACAAGCTGGAACTAATACCAGCTCTTGCTACACCTTGGCAGAGTGTACAATTTCTTAAAACGTACTGTTTGTGTTGTACTAAATTGTAAAGATCAGCCAACTGCACAAAGAGTTTACTGCAAAGGGTGTCAATCTTGAGGAAAGAAAGGATTTCAGAAACATTAAGTGTAGCAAGAGATACTTTTATTTTGTGAACATGGAATAGAGACTCTGTATTACCGCATTCAATAACAGTCATTTTGGACCAAAGCAATAGTTCACTTAGCTTAGTATCACCCTGCTGACAGCATTCAGCAGCTGATGCTTGCTGAAAGACTGTAAGAACAAGGGAAGTATTGTTCTTTATTCATCGAGTATACCAACTCTAGCTTCTGCTGGTGTGATGATTGTGGAAAAAACCTCTCTCTGACCTTCATTTCCATTTCATTGTATTAACAGTTGGAGAATTTTCTCCTTTATATATGACCAATTAAATCAATGTTTAAAAAAAAAAAGAAGGAATGGGAGGGAAGAGTATGGTTTCCCTGAGTTCAAGCCATCTTGCAAAACTTTCTGGAGATGGATATCAATCCCCAGCCTTCTTTTGCAAATCTTAACCATATGTATTAGGACTGAAACACACAGAGAGAGGGACTAACCATATGCTTTGCTTTATTGGCTCATTAAGTCACAAACATTCTGGACCTCATTTGTGACCAGAATTGATGTGTTGAACATGGGGAACATGCATTTCTTCATTCAGCTCACATCACCCACATTATATATTACTGCTTACATGTGTCCTGAAGTTCTGGGAGAGGCTTGTAAAACACTCACAGATTCCCAAACATCCCAGATGGTATGTGCTTCCCCAGCCCTCAAGTGCCACGCAGACTGGACCACACTGCTACTTGCTTTTAGCAGAACTTGGAAAGACTCAGGTTGCCACTATTCTCTGAACGTGCCCATGAATAATACATTACACAAGATGCTTTAGAAAAGACCCAGGATCAAACTCTGCTCCCAGTTATGCCTGTGCAGTCTCATATGAAAGGGATTACATAAATATGAAGTAGAGAGAAACATCTTTCTTTAGAAACCATAAAAACCTCATTGGCATTCTCCTCCTCCCTTCTTCCCCACGCAAGAGGACAAATTTGCTCTAGAAGTCAAACCACTGTCAATACGTTCCAACAGATATTTAAGCCTAACAATCTCAGAAGTATCTTTTTAATAGTCACAAAAGAGATTTTAAAAAATATAAAAGCTGCAGAAGTAGTCTGTGACATTTAACAGTCCTGTGCAATGTTGCATGTGTTACAGTATCTACTGTTCCAACAAAGAAAAACGTATATATTCCATACAAGCTTATTATCACAGCTCATCCTTCAAACTTACTACTTAGAGGACAATCACAGCAATTTCTGATCAGTACTTTCATGTACTTTCCACGTAACACATTTTGAGCCACATGAATTTGCAAAAACATTTAACCTATTTGAGATTCTACTCAAAGAGCACACATGAGTGTATAATTCTACTCCCCCGTCGCCCACCCTGAGATCAGCAGCAAAACTCCTGCTTCATTTTGGTAGAACTAGATGCACATCCTAAGAAGAAAGTAACACTTGCATTTGGAATGAGAAAGGCTACTTCTGCATATCAGAGTGGAAAGCTCCATCTTTTTATTTAGGACTTACCTTGGCCTTTGGCATCACTGATGAAGAAAGCTGTGATAGCTAAAAAAGCCAAGAAGAAACAGCTCTGTATCTCACACCGACAACGCATCTTCCTCCCCTTGGTACACAGAGTATCAGCAGGTCTGAAAACACATAGAACAAAACGACTTATTAAACCCGCAAAGTTAATGAAAACTGTGGGAAAAATCTGAATTCCATTAAAAAAAAATAAGGATTTTGCCATAGACATCAGTGGAGCCAAGATTTCACCCTGACAGAGGTTTTATAACCAAAGCATATTTTACCCAAAAGGGACAAAGAACCCCACTTGGGCCACTCAACAGCTCTGAAAATTCAGCCCATGTAAAGAGAAAAGTGATATTCTTTGCTAAGTATACATGAGTATCAGAAGTAGAGTTTGCTCCGTGTAACAAGATAAAATGGGTATCACTATACAGCCATGGTGGCAAGCACCTTATCAAGATGCCTGTAGCACAGAACTCTAAAGTTCTTGATAACAAAGTAGGACCACAACTGTTATCTACTTTATATCCAAAAAGTATCCAGTATGGGATATTAAATGATGTATTTGGGGATTCTGTAATTAAAAAAAAATACAAGAACTGCATTGCAAGTCTACCATAAAATAGCAAATGCCTGTGCTCAGTAACTCCACTGAAATAACTATTGATCAGTTCAACTTAGCAATTTTGCACATCAGTTGTCAAAAAAGGCAGAACTTTATTTTGAGGAAGCACATGTCCTCTTCTCACTGCCCTCGACAGTCTACTCTATTTTACTTTTTTCCATCTTATCCAACTTTGTGTCTCTACTGTAGTACCTGGCGCTTACAATGACTAAACCAGACTCAGCTCTGAAGGCGTGCAGGGTATCAGCTGAGCAACACCAGTAGTTATTCAACATATATTGAAGCACCTCTCTGGATGCATCAACATGTTCACAAGATTGTGCTTACACACGTTTATCTACCACTCGGCTTTACTGTACTGGTTTTAGTACATTTCCTGCGCCAGGAAGAATTTTTGCCGCTCTTTCTTGTTAGTATTTTATGGGAGTATTAAATTAAGATAATTAATAGTAGATTTCTTGCTGTCAAAGAGTCAGCATTTGAAGGTTTACTTTGGTAAAATTTGGTTTATGTATTTGTGTTGCAGGTCCTATCTGTTTACCTCCTGTGTATTTCTCTAATAGTCCCAAAAGACCATCATAGAATTTACCTTCCATGTCTTCATTGCCTTCCAAGGAAGGCGCAAAGCAAGTGGTTCAACCACTATAAGTACCTCAACCATTCTTAAACAGATAAGAGGATATCACCTACATCTCCTTCTCTCCAAGTATTTGCCATTTGCTGTAGTTACCCCAGGAATTGGTAGGTCTACTTTTGCAAATCCCAGTCATGAGTGCTTGATATGCCACCTAGAAATGTATAGGGGGCTTAATGGCTGTGAATTCCATCCCCACAGGAGGTTTCCTAAGTATTAGACAAATTATCAACAAATCTCACGCTACATAATTATGTATTTTGAATCCATCTCTTAAAGTATAAGTATCTCAAGACAGAGGCAAATAGCTAGATCCCATAACAAAGATGGGCATCAGAAACTTCAGTATTGCTACACCCAGTTCTTTGGACGCATCCTCCAGATGGAATTCAGAAAGGCGAGCAAAGTGCCCAGGCTTCCAAGTACATGAACATAAAGAGTCAGACACCCAAGGACTGAACCCAGATGAGTCAGCACAGTCAGCAGACAGTTGTCTAGTGACTGGCAATAAGAAGAATAATAGAACAACTAAAGTCTTAAACAGTCCGAAATCCACCCCTTCTGTATCTCACATTGGGTATCCATGCTTCTCTCCCTCACTCAGGAATACAACCTGGAGCAGGTAAGTGTAGACTCTTCAAACAACACCATACAATTCATTCTTCTGTACAGGCACCACTATGTGCTAATTTCTTTCCATGCAATAACCCTGACATTAAAATACACACAGTGGTGGCTCGATTCCCTATCTGCTAGATTTGATATAAAGCCACCTCCCAAATGAGAGCTATAAATACTAACTGGCAGGTAATTCTGTGTAGAAACACTCTAATGCTGCTTTTAGAAAAAAAAAAAGCCATTGCAGAGAGAATAAGATTTACTGGGATACATAAAACTGGTGGTAAACTGGGCACAAGTTCACTTCTACAATGATCCCCTTAACTTAACTAGGGTTCACTTCACTAGGAAAGGCAGCCACCAGTCTGCAGCCAGGTTGTGGCTAACATCATCTGGGAATAAAGAGAAATATCCTATTCCTCCTGCTTTGTATGTATTTCACCTTTTATTAACTATTTGGTAAAGCAGTTATCTGACAGAATATCCCTGCCCTGGGGGAGAGCTGCACTCCCTCCCTCACGTGCTCGCAGCTCCTCTCCCGGCTGTGCTCCAGGGCACCGGCCTGCCCGGGACGCCTGCCAGGGCCTGGCAACAGGGCACCTTCTCCCGAGGGAGCAACCTGCCTCTGAGACCTCCCAGCCCAGGAGAAACGCGCTACAAGTCTTCGTGCTCCGAAGCGGCCTGGGTGCCAAAGCGCACTCGGCGCAGGGGAGAAGGCAGAGCCGCCTCGGCACAGTCCCGGCGCCCCTCCCGAGTCGGGCGGGTTAGCTCTGCCCTCCTGAGCGGGAGCCCGGGGGTTACCGCTCCTCCCTCAGCGGCTCGTTACGGAGCAGGGTGACGCTGCGCCCACCGGCCGCCCGGCAACGGGCACACGGCTCTCGGCGTCCCGCTGGGCGAAAGGAACAGGCACCGCCGCGGCCTCGAGGGAGCCGCCGGGCCAGCCGCCATGGCCACCGCCCCCAGACGGGAAAGGCGGGAAGGCGGCAGGGAGGGTCGGCGGCGAGGTGGAGACGCCGTCCCGGCTCTCGCAGACCCGCCGGCGATGCTACGACCCGGCGGTGCCACTTCGTTCGCCCCTCCACAGCCCCCCGCAGCGTGGCTCCAGCGCGGCCCGAGGGCCGCGGGTCACAAACGCGGCGCCGCACCTTGACCCCCCGACTCCTCTTCGGAGCGCTCCCCGCCAGCGGCACCCAGGGGTCCCCGGGTGAATGCGAGTTCCCCCGAGGTTAAGAAAGGGACGGGGGCGCTCCTTGTCTTCACCGAGCTGGGGCGAGAGACGGGCGCTGGGAGAGTCGTGGGGTTCCGGCAGCCCGCCGGGGCGGGCTCGCCTGCCCGGGCAGCCACCCACTAAACTAACCCCCTCCGGGCGCCGCGGCAAAGCGACCTGCCCAGGCGCGCCGCGGGAGGGGAGGGAGGGAAGGGAAGGAGGATGCACCCGCGCAGGGACGCGGGCAGCAGCCAGACCCTCCCTTTTCAAGGGTGACTGGTTATTTTTTAATTGTGATTGTTTGAAAAATAAAGCGTTTGCGGGAGCTTCTAAGGGGCTCCCCCTCCTCGCCCCAGGCTCGCCGCCTTCCATCCCTCCATCTCCTCCTCCCGCACCCAGCTCTTCCTCCGGGGCTCCGCGCCGGCCGCCGCGGGAGTGGCCGGCCGGGCAGGTGGGTGCGTGGGAAGTGCTCCTGCCCCCCAGCCCTCCTCGCCCCAGCCCTCGAGGAGACGAAGCGGAGCTCACACCGACCTGCGCGGGCATCAGCCGCTGGGGGCGGCCGCTCGTTTTCACGCGGGGCTGGGGGCGTCGAGGCGGCTGCGGGAAAGCCGCTTCCCTCCCCTCTGGCTGCTCTTCCCCTCGCCGCGCCGCATCTGATAAGGCGAAAGGGGAGCGAAAGGAGGCGGGCAAT
>WUAM01000217.1:1753065-1825443 GCA_024336885.1 Actenoides hombroni | reverse complement strand
TTGAACTGGGGTGCCCAGAACTGGACACAGTATTCCAGGTGGGGCCTCACCAGCGCAGAGTAGAGGGGGAGGAGAACATCCCTCGACCTGCTGACCACACTCTTCTTAATACTATTAAAACTACTTAATACTATTTCTTATTAAACCAAAGCTACATTTGGTGGGCAAGTCAAATTCAGATTTACAAAATAATTTCCTAAACATGTGCTGCATTTTATCTTTCTGCTGTTAAAATCAACCTGCCAATAAAAGGTCAGACTGCAATTTTGCTTCTACTCTTCTAGTCAAGTGGCATTTTTTTCCAGTTAATGGAATCATTCTTGATTTTTCAAGTGGATAAATAAAACAGAAGCTCACCATAAATATCTATATTCACTATTTCCATTTGCCTAACTGCATTCTCAAAGAATTTTCAACACTATTTTTTAAACTATTGTTAATTTTCTTCACTTGTCTAGCAAGCGTATAAGATTTACAGGGCTTTCTGTATGTGATTAATCTCAGTAATAAAATAAAAATTATTGATGGAGGTAAAATTAAACATCTGAACTCTTCATTATTCAGAATATTTTTCCATGAATCAAACCCACATTTTATAGTTGCCATAGTTCAAAATACCGTTAACCTGCCACATTGACTTGCAAATTCCCACTTACGTTATTCTACTAAAAATATTACACAAACTGTAGCAATACTTGTTATTTAGCTGTGATGTTACTGCTTTGAATAGCCGGAGTGCTTCCCAAGGCTTGCTTTTTAGCGGTAGGCAGGAATGTACCCGACAAATCAAGCCCCGAACTGAATGTGCTGGAGGGTGTTCCATCGGCCCGGCTCCCCTAGGAACCGCAGGCTGTTTTCGTGGCTTTCCCCGGGCAAACAGGGCCCTCGCTGCAGGCTGCGCAAGGCCCAGAGCTGCTCGGCCTCCGCAGCCGCCCACGCACCGCGCCGAGCGCTCGTACGGCGCCTGGCGACCAGGGCCCGATCCAGCCCGCAGCAAGCCCAGCTGGCAGCCTGTGGGGTTTGGCCTGCTGCAGCCGCAGCCTCGCCCTCGGCAAGCTTGGGAGGAAGGGGAGCTTGGACAGGAGCTCGGAGAGGACCGTGGAGCTGAGGAGCTCGCAGGTTTGCTGCACGTGACACGTACCTGGCACGTTGGTGACGAGAGCCTACCAAAACTGAACTTACGGGGTTGCAAAGAACAAATTTACAGCTACAGAAGATTCAAAATACACAAAGGGTAATATTTTTCCACAGCCACGGAGCCCGCGGGTTACAGTCAATGGAGGGGACTGCCGCCTTTCTGTCAGAAGGTGTGCGCCTTGCCTCCCCCCAAGGGTTGTCCTGCAGGTAACAGACCGGCCACGGGCTTGAGCGGGCAAGCTCCAGCGCTGCTTCTCCACAGGCTTCCGGGATGACTTTAGGTATCCAGGTTGCCTACGTGTGTTTTACCTTCTGTGCTGTGGAGTTAGGAGCTTGGCTGGTGACTCCTGGAGAATGGTGGATATGGGAGCCGGGGACCTGAGGGTGTGCTGCCAATTGTAAAACCGATCAAACATGAAGATGTATAAGCCAGCTAGTTGGGCATACAGTCACAGCATGTTAGGTAACTATGGGTGAAATCGTCACTGGTGATGGCCCTCTAAAACCCTGTGTGGGTTAATGGGTATTTTTGATGAATTTTTTTCTATGCCAGCACCTAAATTCTCTATAAATTTCACTTTGAATCCCTCATTGAGTTTTGGATGCTGCCTCTGCCTGTTTCGGCTACACAGGGTGAGCAGAAGCTACCCTTGTACCGAGGGCTGACATGTCAAACACTGAGATACACAACTGACTGTGGTACAAGGGAGAGCTGTCACTGAAGCTTATGGGAGGTATACAAATACTTCAGGACACCTGAGAGATGCAATATCTGTCATATTGCAAGCAGTGGAATAAAACTAGGTTTAAATGGAAATAGCTGCTGCTGCCTCCATTCTCATCTGCTGTGGCTGCAGTAGCTGCTAGTCCTTCTTATAAACTCATTTCCCTTATGGGAGCAGGTTGCTGCCTTGCTGTGACTCTTTAGGTGAAATTAGTACTTTTCAGGACAACTCAGTAATACCAAAAAAAGCAGGAAGAGTCTGCTGAAACATTCAGAGACTAATTATGTATGATCATTTATACATACAGATTACAGCTCAACTGACAAATGGCTCTGTCTTCTTGACTGGCGATAGACAATTCAGAAACAAAGCTGTCTTTGTGTGAGAGGCCACTTTGCACCTCGATAAAAAGTGTAAGAGGAAAAGAAAAGGAGACACATTTTTTGGGACATTTAATAACAGCACATCATCCCAGACAGTTCTCCATGATACAATTGTGCAACGACTTCTCAGAGAACTGGCTGGAGAGCCAGGAAGTTCTTTCCCATCAACAGTGCTAACTGAATATACAGCCAGGTAACTCCAATACAATTCCCATCAGTAAGACAATTGAATTAGCTGTTATTAAGTGGTGGTTATTAGGGATGTCATTCAGTGGTTCACACATTGGTATTGAGTGCCATTTGAGTCATCCTACATTGTTTGACATCCTCTGGGACTTAGTCTCTAGATGTGATTTCAAGGGGTGTGGGTTTCTCCATAGGTCCTTTCCATCCTGTAAGAATGTCTCAAATACCCTAAAGCATCCTTGATGGCACTTGACATTTACGTGTATGCAATGGAACCAAGCCAATGGAAGCCTGGTTTCTGAGTTCAGATTAAAATTAGATAAGTAGATGTAGATGCCATCACCCTGCTGTGATGTTTTTTTTCAGATTATCTGCATATTGGGGAAAAAGAGCACTGCATTAGCCCATGTGCCAAAGGTCATCTTTGCAACTATAAGCCCATTGTTAGGAGTTAACCTTGATAACTACAGAAAAAGGGTATCACCAAAGAGCCTTTAAAATGTGGACAATTTGACCTTAATTATAAGATTTTTATTCCTGTATTATGTAGCTTCCTGAAGCTCTGCACATTGAGAAACCATTGGTTTTGGGTTTTGGTTTTTTTTTTCAGAAGAAACAGTAATGAATTAGAGCTAAGGTAAACATTTTCTGTGCCTTCATTTTCCAAATACAATTTCCTACTGAAACAGAAGAGAAGATTCTTTTTTTCTGCAACTATGTAGGAGATGAGGGCAGGGGAATTTATAGTTAAATAATCTCTGGAATGGGATACTGATGCTGATATAAGGAAGATGAATCAATAACCCCTGGAAAATAACCTCTTAGGAGAGAGAACAATAATACAATCATGTGGATACAGGTAGAGTGGGTAATGAAACAAAACTTTAAAAGTGTAATACACATTTTACCATGAAAACTGAACTTTTAGGAGCATAACTCAGCACCTTCTTTTAAACATAATTTCTAATAGACAATTTGCCTGCTGGAGTGTAAGAGAAAAGGAAACGTTGCAATTTTTTTAAATATTCAACAGAACCTTGTTGATTCTGGCAAAACAAATAAAGCACACACACATCCCAAACTGCAGTAACAAACAAAAGGGTGCAGTAAGTTATATTCAAAAAGCAGCTGAGCTGACAACATTTATAAAGCAAAACAGGCCACAGGAAAATGTAACATTCAGATCTTAAATACTTTCATGTTTCTTCCTTTCCAAGTTAACCCATAAAAGCTAGTGGGTTTAAATATCTGCAATATTGAAATGAGTTGTAAGAAAATCTTCTGTGGTCTCTAGAAATACTTTTCAGATAAAGCAAGGATGTTAGGGCACTTTAAGAACAGAAATGATCCTGTAAACTACTAAGCACTTCTTCCAAGTAAGATCACTTAATATTTCCCAGGCTTTGTTCAACATCACACTTAATTAAACTTTTGCTAATAAGCACGAAGAGCTCACTTTGGCCCCATTGCTGGACTCAGTTGTTGTTCAGTCAAGCCTGTATTTATTTTTAGTTGATACATGCAGTGTTTGCACACATATAGATATTTAATAAAGATTTGAGAAAGTGAAAATATGAAAAAATAGTTTTAGTTACTTCATCATATAAAAGAAAATTGTTTCTTTAAAGGAAATATTTTGTTTGGGTAGCCTGTTGCTTTTGAAACAAATATTTCACAAACAAACATTCATCTTTATTATGTTCCTATCTAATGCACTTTGTGCTTGAATGCTCTTAAACGTACAAGTATGAATTACAAATTTGTTCTTATTGAGAAGACAGGGTTAAGAATGTAAATTGTAAATCGAGTCATAAAACTACAACATTTTTTTCCTCTGTGATGCTATTAAGAAATGCAATGGGACAGAACCTTTCCATACTACACCCTATCACAGCACCTGCCTGGTGGATGCTCTTCTGAGTTCTACACTCATTTTTCTTCTAATTTAAAGTCATCACCAAGAATTTTAAAACAAGCTAACTTGTTGGATTTTTTCCCAGGAGCTAATGGTTTCCAGCTACAGTCCAGTAATAGGCATCATATTGCAGATTTTGCTCAGGTAAAATTTTCCCAGGGAGACTCAGTGGGGGTTTGCCTGAGAAGTTCAGTTAAGAACTAGTATTCCCTGAGTTATGCTTAACTACAAACAGAAAACTACAATTTCTGTTTATCACAAGTTCCACTGGAAACATAAGGAGGAAAAAGGAGCACTTCCTGAGAGAATTACTTCTTGGTTTTTTATTCGTTACAGGATAATGCAAAACCTGAAGGGGAAAACATAAATCCTAATGACTCAGTTCTCCAGTCATTTACAGTCTGCAGTGAAGACATGAATTTATGTGGTTCTAAGCCCAGCTATGGTTAGGAGGCTGTGCTCCAGCTGGGATGTGCTGGAGGGAAGGAGCATAGAGTCTGTGGTAGCTCATGCAGAGAACAAGAGGAAAAGAACACTCTTCAGAGGTCTCTCCTCTTTTCTTTCTGCAATGTGCGAGAGCCCAGGAAAGCCATGGCCCACACTGGTATGAACCATATGCAACTTTGTTAACAGTAGGTGTGGTGGTATTTTAGACCTCAAGTGAATTTCATTCCATCATTATGGTAACTTTGTCTTATTTTGTTCTCTTACCTCAAGCCTGTCTCTATATTAGTTTTCATTCGATGGTAAAAGAGCAGCCAGTCAACCTGTTTTCCTTAAAACTTAGGCTAGACAAAAGCTAATTTATGAAAATCTAGTGATGATGATCGTGATAAAAAGCCTCTCAAAAACGGAGTAGTGAAAATGACAAGTCAAGCAGAGCCATCAAGACCTTCAAGAACCAATTTTTTAGCTGAAAGAAGTAGGACCATCGTTAACTATGTGGCAGAAGTATAAGAGTAGGAAAGAAAACAAAATACATCCATAAATCACTGCTAGAGGCAAAAGAGTCTGGTTGCCATGGGTTGTTCTTTAAACCAGTGTTCCACAGCTTGGCCTGCTTGGGTGCATGTAGCAGCAGCAGCAGGAGCAGTGGGAGCATTTTTCAGTATAAGAGGTGTTCAGCTGCTCAGGCATGGTGTAAAAACCTCTTTGAAGTGGCCAGCACACCGCTAGCTCTCCACGTGCAGTAATCTGGAGACCATATTGTAGAAGGCTCCCGCTAGAAGCACCTTAGGAGCAGAAGCAAGAAGTTGCACATAAAAAGAAGAGAATTTCCCATGGTTCTAATTCCCTGCACATTCTGAAAATAAATGACAATTATTATTTGAGAAGGCCATACAAAAGCCAGTAGGTGCCTGTTGTGCTCTAATTTCAGTGAGAGCTACAGTGAGATAGGATGGGAAAGCTATGCATGTATGGCAGCATTTTTATGTAAGAGGCGTTGCAATGATTTGTGCTACTAAGCATAGAGTGCCTGCTTCAAACTCGTGCTTTCAGAACTAAGCATTCTAACTGTGTGCTTATGCAACTTGAGTGTCAACAGTACTGGAAATTCACAGCTCCATGGACAACAAGAGAAACCTAACTGCAAAACAACCACCATTTTTCTAGAGGACATTCATTTTGACACTTAGGGCTATTCCCCTCTGAATATTTCTGAATTTTCCTGAGGAACTGCAAGTATAAATACTAAGTAGTTATATGTGAGACACTGTCTTTATAGTATAAATACACTGTATTATCACATCCTTTGGCAATCTTAGATGATCTCTTGTGTTAATGGCTCATTTTAAAAATGAATGTGTAAATATTTATGTACAAGTTTGTAGAAAAAAAAACCCTAATGGTTTAAAATCACTCAGTTTCTCAGGAACATCAATTACATTTTTATGTGCACTGTGTGTATAGAACAGGAATTATTACTGTTTCTGTTTTATAAGTAACACACATAAGTGAAAAATATAAGCCACATCACTCACCAGATAAAGACAAATTTTAGAGGTGTGATTTATGGAAAATTTTAATGGTGGTTTTATTGTAAAAGGTTAGAAGTTCTTTCACTTTGTTTGAATAGTGTTGTGGTCTTGCTTTACTGGGACATACACATGCTTTTTCACTAATACAAGTGCTAGATCTAATTGTACACTGGGAAGAAAATATACAACTGCAGCAATTGATTTCTCAGTCTGTTTTCCATTAGGCAAACATTTTTACAAACTGTTTTGTCTCCGTTTTTCCTGTCTCTAAAATTTGAATAAATCTTATTCAGCAAAATTAACATTAAAATTCAATATTTGATTCCTGATGTTATCTGAAATCATTAGAGTATTAGCCAAAATAATCTGATCATTCCATAGGGAAAAGGAAATCTTCTTCTTCTTCTGGGACAATGTCTGACACATTCCCTAGCATTCTGTAGTTACTAGTGAGGAACTGAGAGAAACGTTCCTACTGCATGACTTTCTCCTCCCAAACCTCTACCTAAAGATAATCTTGTAGAGGTGGGATAGACCCACTAGCATCACAGATTCTGCTTTGACACCACTATGTGGTTTCGATGCTGACAATTTTATTTTCAGGTTCTATAGAGACCTAAATTGCAGACAATCAAATTGTGATACACCTGAAGTGGGTTACTGCATTAATGCAGGAGTGAAATGCCTCTCATGGGACTACCTGTTGAACCACTTGTGTTTAAAGTATGCATATGGTATTTGATCTTGATTATCAAAATTATCTATCTTGTAGGAAATAGAATAAAAAACCCAAGAAATATCGCACTGAATTAATGCTTCACTTAGCTTAACTGCTACTTGAAATTAACTATAATATTGCTTGAAGATGTTCCATAAATGATTTGCAAATGTACATGTCCAGAGGAGTGGCACTAATCCCTCTTATTAAGACATAAAGGTTTATTAGAGGATCTCATAAAATCTATAGAAATCTACAGTAAGAGAGTACATTTTACAAAAATGCCTATCTTTTTATTGAAGTTATTACTGCTGATGCCAAGGTGGTTTTTTCCTTGGTTCCTTGCTTCGGTCCACTCTGCATTCACGCATCTCTTGAAATGCCTCACTCGTGAATAAACGGACACTTCCTGGGCTACTTTGCAGGAAGCAAGGTGCTCTGTTGTAGTCAAATTCTGTGCCCTCTGAAGTGCAAGGGAGTTTGACACCGACACCTGTGGTCTGCCTTGGAAGGTATTTCTCACTTTGTGCAGACAAACCGCAGTGTAATTGGAAATGATGTATTTCATACATTAATTGTTAACTTGGCACCCTTTTTTCCAAAATACAAAATTTTGTTGCAGCGGTAATTTGCATACTTTTGTCACATTGAAGAAGGAAGGAATTAATTAAATTCCAGATTGCCAATCAAGTTGAGAACACAATACGGAAATCCTCATTAAACAGCACGCAAGTAATGATGCTCAAATTGTGGTAGAGACTAATGTATCTTGAAAGTGGAAATGCCATCTCCAATCTGTAACATAATAATATACACAGATTTCTCCCTGCCCCCATTCCCACTCTTTTTGCTCAAGTCTAAAGTGCACTCTGTAATGCATTATTAAGCTAAATTCTGACCCAGTTTCTTAATTATCTCTAAGCTACAGGAAACTTGTAGCAGAATATTAACTAAGGCAAGAGATGTAAGACAGAAGAATCCACAGTGGCATTAGAGTGAATCATTAGCATTTTGCTAAGAAAACCCTTCATATTTTAATACTTCACCTAACCTAATAGGTAGAATTTATATTTTAAAGCAGTACAAAGTATACACCAAACAAGCCACCAAAACAATCCAGGCAAAAAAAAAAAAAAAAAAGAAAAGAAAAGAAAAGAAGGAAATGGAAGTATTTGGGAAAGCATTCCTTGATTCACAAATCAAAAACGTGTAGCATACTGACACATTTCTGGGACAACAAGAGTATTTCTAACTGTTCTCAGTAGATACTACTGTTGTTACAATCTCACATGACGTTATGTCCTGAACTATTTCTTTTACATGAACTGTAGAATATAATCTGCTATGGGTTATACATGTGTACCAAAAACTTTTGGGGTACAACTGTCACACTAAATGACAGCTAAAAAGAATCCTCCAAACACTTTTTTTTTTGCCTGGTTAGTATCAAGTTAACAGTTGCAGTTTTATACCCCCCTGCACTGCTGTGTATTAGTGGAATATGAGAAGCTTTCATGGTGAAAAATCAAGCACAGATGTACTGCATCAGAAGGAAAGAATACATGGACTTCTACCTACAAAGCTGCAGGCATATATGATTTTGAAGAATTGCTTCATCTCTGATGTAGAAGTGTTTGAGTGAGTCAAAAACATACTGCAAGAGCAATGTATTTAGTGACAACAATTTTTAATAGAAAACATATTTCAAAATTATTTGAGGAAAAAATACTTTCCCCATCCTGTAATTGAAGGATTTGTGGTATGCTCATATAGAAAGTCAAGATTTAAATGTAAAATTTAGACAGCAGAGAAAGTCTGCAATATATATTTATGATTTTGTGGCCAAGAATGTATTTATTCAGTTCAAAGATCCAAGAAAATCCATGTAGTCCAATTACCACTGAGATGAGGAGTCACCTACCTCTGCAGAATACGGAATTTGTATATACATTTTTAAAAATGATTTATTTCATGAATTCATCAATGAAGGAATTCTGTTGTTTGAAAAAGAGCAAGAGTCAGTTAAATACGATGTTTTATTAATAATAGTGTCAAATTCAACTTGTGTGGATAGGCTGTGGTTTGCAAAACATAATGATGCAAAGTGCTAACAAGCTTAATGTACGTTCAAGTACATTGCTTCAATTCAAAGTGTACTTTCTCTACTGGAGCATCTGGATGGTATCACTGCAAATGCTAACACTGTGAAATTCCCACTTCAACCCGTCAAATATTTTTCTTCTTCTGGCATAAAACTGTCCAAAATTTCTCCAAAGTGATGGAACAGAAAGGCTGAGACACCTCTGCTTTACAAATAAGGGGAAAAAACACCAAACATCAGTATTTTATACTTGAGCACCTAAACCTGTGCATAGGCATCTAAACAAAAAAAGCCTGATTTTCAAAGGCAGATTTTGTAGAAGTACTGCACGCTTTTCCATCCGCATGATTTTTCTTTCTAGGCTAATCCATGTATTCCATCAGGCCCACATGTTCATACCAGAGTATCCTCTAGAGAGGACGGACACCTATTTTTCATGCACTTGCAGTTAACTTGTGTTTGATTGCAATCAAGCCAGCATTTAGTCAGCTGTCCCTCAGCCCAAGGAGAGAGCAACCGAGACAGCATGTGCTTCTGTGACAAAGCTGGACACCAGGAGGATGTTTACCAACATAAATATGTCAGTCAAACCATCTGTGACATCCTGATCCCACAGTGTTTGGTTCTTTCATCTCCCAAAGTGTTTTGATCCAGCGGTGGACTGTGAGGAACTCTGCACAGCCTCTTAGGTGGGAAGACGTTCTGACGAGTGTAGACATGGCTGGACAGACAACCTATGCTGGTATTTATTGTTTACTTCTTCACATAATCACCAGTGCTATTATTGTTAAATGAAAGAGAGCCCCCTCCCCTAAAAGCGAAATCATGTATTTAGACATAGCGATGTTCTGCCTCCTTGTGTCATGTCACTCCATGGTCGCTGCTATTTCTCTCACGAAAAAAAAGTCCAGTAAGAGGTTTTTCCTTCTCAGGACTCTATTTCTTCCATCACTTCCATCACAATTGTTCGAGGACCAGTCAGGATGAGGTTGCTTACTGTCCTGTAATCCACATGCAGAACGTTGAGGCCGTTGACAGATACAACAAATTGGCAAACCTGAGGAGAAAAGTGAGCAGCACAAAAGGTTGCTCATTAGACTTTTTTTTTAATAAGGATATTTACACAGATGTTACAAGCAACTCCTGGGCATGCAAAACCTCCAGAACTCTTCACATCATCCCATTCATCACTCTTAAGAAAAACACAGTTTTTGAAGTATCACTGCAACTTTCAAATCTGTGGAATTTTGAAGTCCTACATCAATCACTTTTCTTATAACAATTACATTTTTCTTAGAACAATGATATTTTCTGATTTCAAAGGTGCTTTGCAAACCATATGGAATAAGACAGCTCTGGTCATTGCAAAGAGTCTGTTACCCTGTTTGTCTCAAACACTTTCATAGAATCCATTTTAGGCAGCTCTTGGTAGTCATGGTAAAAATATGCATCATGTTGCCAGGTTCAGGGCAAGGTCTGGATGATGACTTCACTAGATTCAGTGCCAAAGCCTCCACTGGTACAACATGAACCCAAAGGATCCAAATTCTAGGAAATAATATCATGGAAGATGAAGTCAGTACTAGGATGGATTAAAATGTCACTGTCATTTCCAGGAGATGTTCCTACACAAATTGAGTTCTTTCAGCTTTTTATGTGAACAAGTTTTGGTTTTCTTCAGCAAGTATGTCTCATAATTATTTTCAAATAGGCTAATATTTTGGTTTTTAAAGTTGTAACAAATTCATGACACTGAAAGTCTTGTATATCAGAGGCTGTTTTCTGTCCAAAAAGTCTTGAGAGAAATATTCTGACCAACATCACTGTAGATCTTAAAAGAGTTAATCAGAGAAAAAGTCACATCAACGTTGCGAAAATCTGAGAAGAAGGATAACAGTACCAATTCCTAAAAAACATTAAACCTTCTCTGTGTCCCATCAACGTATTACAATACTTGGTAAAAAGGCCAAAAGTGTGTAGTGTCTAGATCTGTGGTTTTAATGATAAAAATATGGAGCCTAAAGCAACAATAATATAATCCTGCTGTTTCAATGAAAACAATACATTCACTAGAAGGTTATCTTACTCGAAAGTCATCTTGAGGCTGTAAGAAAGAAGCTCTGAAGCAAGTATCACTAGAAATTTTCCCGCTGCACTTTATATTTTGACCTTTCATATTTAGACAGAAACACAACGCAGAAGTGTATGCAGGAGAAGTGGGAAGTGGCTCTGGTGTCTTCCAGTGCTAGCTCTAAAACTGATTTTCTCACAAGCCAGGTCATTTAACTTTTGTGTATCAGCCTCCCTCCCTCACAAGTAAAATGTGTGGTGAAACTCAGTTCTCATTTGTGCAAAGTGTACAGAACGTAGCTATTGACGTTCCATTTATCGAAAATGAAGGAGGAAGCAAAGCCAATCTGAAAATGTAACATTTCATCAAAAACACCACTCATTATTTTAATCTCTGCTCCTCAGAGCCTCTGCAGCAGCAGACCCTTAAGGGAGGGCAGACCTCTCCCCTGCACCTTACCCCTTCCCCTCAGAACTCCTCTGCAGAGCTGAAGAACCTGGAAGTCAGCCTTACGGGTGACCTAGAAGTACAGCAGTCAGCAATATCCCCTTAGCCAACTTCCCTGGTAGTATGAATGTATCTTTCCTATACATTCAGCTGCTGTATTTCAGCCACAAGCAGCATTGGGAAAATGGTTCTGTTTTTGCACGCAGACAAAACCTTCTGAATTTTAAGGATTTAGGTTGACAAAGGTAACACTACACACCATGCTCTGCAGTGTGCCTTGATTAGTATTTAAGAGGCATGTCTATTGAGTTTGAAATGCAGATTGCTGCAGTATCTATAGGTCTCGACTTCAAGCGGTATTTTCTAATGCTTTCTATGGCTTTCCAAGATTGTATCAAGTTTTACTGAATTATAGCTCTGGCTCCAGAAAAATATTTGTGTTGATTTAAAACAGACCTGCAGAAATAACATTGTCTCTTCTGGCTTAATGCAGTTTTTGGAAGTCGAATGGCTGATGTTTGTTTTACTGCTGCATATTCTCAGCCTTCTCAGATTACTGGAATCCCAACGCATGGGACTCGTGTTTGGCCAGGGACAAGCATGCAAGCATGTGATGGATAAATCTGCACGCTGGATCATGTCGGGGACATTTGGGGGCCTCCAGAGAACATCCCTGGCAGAGGAACAGGCTTTCCACACCAGCCAGCCACTCACACCAGCACTGCAATGGTGTAAACGCGGACAGTACAGGCACCATAGTAGTGAGTAGCAGTCTGGATGCCAAAGAGTGAGTTTCTTACGCAAGAGACAAGAGCTGACACGTCTGCGTTCTCGGTGTGTTTGTTTTAATGTATGCCCTTGGCAATACTATTCATCAGCAATGAGTACTGACTGAGAACAGTCCCCTTCATGCCGTCCTTTGTGCTGGATCCAAATGGCTCATTAGTTCCACCATTTCCAGTGGATAGGATTAGATTCATAAAGTCCACCCAAAGCATATGAGAAAAGTAGAGAGGAGGACAAGGAACATAAGAGCATACTGCTGCCCTAAAAAATCAAGAAAAGACTCATGAGGAAGAGAAGATGATAATAAAAGAGCCAGTCACTCTGGGCACGGAAAACTCTCTCCATGGCCACCACTTGGCCAGTGCCTCAAAGGGCTGAGCCTCTGAAAATTCCCAGTCTGGCTTCCTCAGGGATAAAGAAATGTGAAGCCATTTGCTATTTGCTGTGTCCTCCAGTCCTGATGAGGGGAGAGATGTTTTCACAGTTCTGGGCCCTTCGGCATGCTGAGAGCTGTCAACTCACCCAGTTTGCTGCTCCCCGCTCTGATTTTCCATCCAGTGCTGCATCCAGCAAGGGGAAATGAAATCCAGCTCTGCTTCATGCATTTTGGCCATCATCAACCCTGCCCCCAAAAAGCCCACATTGTGCATTGCTCTCTTGGTGGAGTTACAAAACGAGCAAGAGCAAGCAAGTACCCACAGACCAGCCCTGAGTGAGTGTACCAACCCACATATTATTAGCTCAGGAACTTTCTTAAGGAGCCTGGTTTACAAAATCACAGTGATTTAATGTTACATCTATAAAAACACATTTCAAAAAGCTGCAAGTGCTCAGCTCATATCTACAGCTGCTAAGGGCTTTGTAACTATAAACATAAAATTTCTCTGTTGGTTTCCACACATCAGTAACTATACAAGATAATAAACCAAAGTTAAAAGAGCCTCAAAGAGCCTTTTATTGCTCATTTCCTCATAGCTCTCCAAGGAGCTTGACAGGCGATAAGAATCCTTATTTTATCCCTCAAAGTTCAAGAAATGACAAAGCCCAGAATAAATTCCAACCATTTTGTTGGTCAGGATGCGGTGATCTGAAAACCACAGAAACAATAACAGTTAAATAAAGTAACACTGAAATGAAAAGACTCCCTTAATTAGTTTCAAATATTTAAATGTTACAGTAATAAACATTTATTGTTAAGTATTTCTAATTCCCACCATGGCATACAGCAGCCCACAGAAGCAGGGATAGCAAAAAGGCACCTCTGTCTGCCTGCAAGTTTTCACTGGCACATACAGAAGGTTTAACCAAATCCAGGTGTTCCCAGGAAAGAGAAAACTTCAACTGCGGGCTTACATTTGAACAGAAATAACCTGGGAATGTATCACTTAAAGACATTAGCAAAGACTTGTCTTGCCATTTATCATCAAACTGAAGATGGTGAAAAGAGGAATTATAGTTAGTTACCATAACATTTAATGGCCAAAATCAGGATTGAGCTATACTTGGAGCTGTACAACCCCTCCCCCACCTCACTGGTCATTGTTCTTCCGTCCATGGCAAGCTTTGGCTGCCAGCCCTTCCTTGATCTCTCCAAGCTGCCCTGGAGATGTACATCCACATCCCTTGACTTTCCTGCTGGGTGAACTGCCCACTGGCCAAGCCAAAGCCCCGTTCCTTTGCAGGGGGCTGCCTGCACCAGGGCTGGTTGATCAGGAGCTGCAGGGAGGGTGACTGTGGGATGCTGCCGAGAGATGTCAGAGATCAGCTACAGGCATGGGTGTGGTATTGCACAACTACCTTAAAGCAAATTATTGAATACAAACCTCACATACCTGTCACTATTTCTTACTTAGTGTTTTGCCTCAGGATGACCTTAATATTTATGAATGCTACGGGAATATTATTTGAGGATAAGCAGTTAGCCTAGATCCTCAGATATACAGAAGCTGTTTGCACCACAAGCTTTAGTCACCTGTCCTTGCGGAGACAGGCCTTGCTTGATGGACTTTTTTCAATTTAACACATACATTAAAAAAACAGTCCTTTCAAAATTTCCTTTCTTTTTCTAGGCACACTTTTTAGAAGGGTGCTGTGAAAGCTCGTAAGAGCTGGAAATTCCCACCACAGAAACTGATTTAAGTGACGATTGCAAAGTTCTCTAGGGTGGCCCTAAAAATATTTTAATTTTACAGATGCAGTGAGCACAACCATTTATCACTGATCACGAAGCAAGTAACAGCTACACACAGCTAATACAACTTAAAACAGTAGAATAAGACCATGGTTACACAGATCTTAATGTAATAGAATTTTTTTTAAAAGCTTGAGATGAGGAGGAACACAAATGCCTGTGCCAGCACACAAGAGGCAGCCTGGCTGAGGGTGGCTGAGGGTGCCTGGGGCACTGCCCTGCTCCACAGCAGCCAACGTGTGCACCCCAGCTCAGTCACCGTGTGCTAAGGCTCTAATTCTCAATGGCCTGGATTTTTCCTTTACATTTCAGTGTCAGGATCAGTGTCCAGAATCCACTCTGCTTTTTTTTTTTTTTTTTCCCCGCTACCTTCTCTTTAGGAAGGAGACTATAAACACTATTACAAATACATATCAGATAGGTACCAAAGAAATCAATGTTACCAAATACAATTTAGTCTTGAAATTCTTGAATGCAAAGCTAGATTATGCAATGGCACGTCAAAGCTGGTGGCAAAAATACTGTTTTTCAGCACTACTGATATTTTACCCAGTTATCTGTGCAATAATGGGACCATTCAGGGTCTAAGACTGTACAGCACATTCTCTACCTGCACACTTGAGTTTTCTCCTCCAACAGCACCAAAGTCAACCAAACAGCAAGGTTTTCCCAGGCTGCTTGACACTGATAGCTGCTCTGGCATCAGGTGTTAGCAGCATAAGGAGATGCAGAAAACACTGCCACCAATTCATTTCCATTGTATTACTGCACATATGGCAACTGCATGAAGAAGAAGGAAAATCTTGAAAAATGTTGGAGAGACAGAGTAAATTCCAGGCTTGCACTAATTTTTCACTCCAGAGCAGCCACAGTTTCACCCCTGGACTCTATGCAGATCTGAAACAGATTTATAGCAGCTGGCAGCTCAAAACAGGGCCACATCCTGCTGCAAAGCAGGTCCCTTTGAAACCAAGGTACTTCACAAGTTATTACCACATTGCACAGAAACATGCAGTTGTTGAGAAAGCTGTGTGCAAATAAGGGCTGGCTCAGTTCTTCACCGTGAGACAAACTGGATTTAACCCTTTGCTCTGTTCACGATTTGTATGCAAACTGATTTACATATAGTTATCGGATAGTTTAGGACACAGTCCCATGACTATTATTTCCTCATACCATTTGGTGTGATGTCAAAGTCACACAGATAAATTATACTTTAAGACAAGTCATTTCCAAAATACATGGAAAAATGTATTGGTTTCTTTGGGGTCTTTTTTCTAAATCTTATTAGCATCAAATAGAAATTATGAATTCAGGCAAATGTGGAGTTATTTTCAACCCTGGAAAGTTCTTCTGCAATTTTCTTAAGAACTAAAATAAAAGCTTCTAAGTATAACTTCTTTCAGAGCTGTCTAAAGAAAAGTGTTATTTTGACAATTCTACAGAATAAAATTGATACCAGAATTGACAATGTAACTATTTCAAAAAGAAAGGAATAGTCCAATGTTAATGCTTTTTCTTTTCTTTTTGCTAATGAAAATTAAAATTAAGTCCATTACAGAAACAGCCTGGTTACATTTCTGTGTTAGAGCTACCCTCAATCATAAATAAATGCTTTTCTCATGTCCTACCAATCCTACAGGGACACAGATCAGCTGGACAGTTTGAGTAGTTCAAGCTTATAATTGTTTCATTATGGTATTCTGAATCTTCCAGAGGAAAGGTTCTTCACATGTGGTTAGCAAAAACATCTATTTTCTATGACTAATCTGCATGAGAGACCTGCAAGATCCTGACTTCTATTAATTATTAGGCCATGCTGTCAGTAAGAACCCTTCCTTACAGGCACTCAAGCAAGCTGGGACTGAAGGATTAACATTTTGCAATTGTCAGTGACCTGGAGATGTCTTCAGCAGAATACCCAACATATCAAGCTCTTCACACTTTACAGATATTTTTAAAAACTCTGGCCCAGTTCTAAGAGAGAAAGGTTACTGGTTGATTCCTGTGGTATGGTCACAGCTCTCACCTCTCAACTGCTGAAACCGAGAAGTAAAAAGCAAAGCAAAAAAAAAGGATATATGTTCTTTACTATCAATTGTTTAAAAAAGCAATATATCTGTGTTAGCTTTTGTTGTCTTGCTGACAGATTTCAGCAAAATCTGGGGAAGGCTTAGGTGCTACGGGAATGGAACATCTGAAACACAGCCTTCCAGCCTTCAGCAAGGAGGAAGGGGACATCCAAGCTTCCTACATGTTAAAGGAGGAGTTATCTTTCCGATGGGATTTCCTCCCCTCACATTCCCCTTGCTCCTCTGGGGATGCTGGGAAGTGCTGCTCCCATTCTCGCTTCCCAAACACTGCTGTGATCTCAAGCAAACAGAAGGAAACCAAGGCGTCATTTCTTAAATCTAATTTAAATATGAGTGAAAGTAAACACTCCCATCTAAGGCTGTTATTTTGCAACGGAAGAAAAAAAATTACACTGTTTCTAATTTTTATTGCAGTTACCATTTAAAAAGGAGTATTTACAAGCAGAAAACCATGTGGGTTTGCCCGGCCAGTTGTTAGATCTTTTGAATAAATCCTCCAAGCTAATGACCACATCATCACCTTCTACCTCACACACCATGCCGTGGGTCTGTACACAAACCCCTTAGTGATGCCATCAAAGAATGAGGTTTACCTCTCCTTAGGTATTAAAGAACTAATCTTACTTTTAAAAGAAACATGATAAAAAAAGGTTTGTTTATTAAAAGCCAGAGCAGTAACCTGATCTGAGACCCCACAACCCCTTCTGCTGGCAGAAGGGGATACCCTCAGCCTGAATTGCAAAGGACCCTGTGGATCTGGATATCAAACCTCTTCCAAAGGGGAGGAGAGTCCATAGTAGGACTTTGTGTGTGCATTCCCAAGGGGTGCTCCTTTGTGCTGGCTCTGGGGAGCAATACACCAAAGCCAGGCACCCGCTCCCTTTTAATCCCATGCCAGCAAAAATAAATAAAGGAAAGGACTTGTCTCCAGGCAAAATAAATTTTCTGATGTGCCTGACATAGTCGGAGGAAGGAGGCAATACATAGGTATCTGGTTAGAGGCAAAGGGAAAGAGGGAGATGAAAAGGAGGTGAAGATAAGATCAGCCTTTCTGGCAGCAGCTTACACTGAGATCAGTAACTGCAGGTTAAGTTTGCAGATAACTTAAAGTCCCAGTGCAATCAATGGCAAGATGGATGTTAGGGCAGAAGGAACATGGACAGAGAAATCTGAGGCAGGAGAACAACAATGGAGGATTGAGGGTGTGGGGCTTAACTTCTTTTACACCCTTACATGTGCAACCTGCATTTATGCTGATACAAGGGCTCTTCTATTTTAATAGGTAACCTGTAGCCATTAAGCAGAGGAATCCCCCTGCTCAGCAAAGAGCCCAGGCCACAGAAATGCTCAACATGCTGCCACAAAGGAGCCTAAGACGCAAGACTAACCTTCTAAATAAAAGCAAATACAGACAGCACTGAAGTATTTACTCCCACACTGCTGAGCTTTACACTGTCACACTGGAATGAGGAAAAAGATGAAAATCAGAGGTCCTTAAAGTTATGTTTCCAGTTAAATTTGTTTGGAGGTTTTTGTTTGTTTGCTTGTTTGTTTAAAGAGTTCATGCAGTCTTGCTAGGATTAGTAAGTCAAAGCTGGAGCCTAACAATTCAAAACCTACTGCATGTCACCAGAAGGTTAAAAAAATCATGCAATGTCCTTTTCCACATAATTGAGGTTTCGGGATGAAAGAGAATAAACTGCAGCTGTGTGTTCAGCTCTGTAAATACCTCTAGCAAATGTGTAATTGTCTGTAAAGTGGGTGGTGTGGGAGTAGGAAAGTGTCCAGGTCTTACATAAACACAAGATTTTCTCTCTAAGGTCACACATTTCTTGTTCAACCTTTACACCGGTGTTAAGCTGGGCCTATCAGTGGGCTAGAAACTGGGTACCAGTGGAGCATGGTATAATGCACAGCAGAGAAAACCAACTCCATTTACAAAATTACAAACATTACAAGCATATAATCCTGGCTCTCCATCTTGGGCTGTGGCTGCAGGCTGGTATGGACGGTTTGCCTGAGCAAGGATTCATTCCATATTTTAATTACATACATTCATCACATGCTTTTTTTGTTTTTAAAAAAGATGCTGAGTTTTTTATAGTATTCCAAACTCATCAGTCTCTATCTGACAAGAAACCCTACAGAAATTAAACTAAATATAAAAGCTACATAATATAAAAGTATTAAATAAATAAATACATGTAATAAAATAATATATTATGTTATAGAAGATAAATAATAATAGTTCACATAATATAAAATAAGTCACAGATTCTCAAAGGGCCTCATCACTGGTTCAGATAGTGTCTGTTTCTCTGTTTCCCTCTCCACTGATGGGATTTCGTGAGAGTTTGTCTGGTTGGTCTTGTTGTTTTGGGTTTTTTTTCCACCAGGAATAGCTGCCGTGCAAACTCCACAAAAGGAGGGGACAAATTAGAGGAGGAAAAGAGCTGACCTAATATCCCATGAGAACAACTCTTCTTTCAGGGCAGGTGGCTTTCAGTCCTCACACAAGTCTCAGCTCTGCAGCAGCAGTTTCCGCAGCAGATTGACTGAGCGGTCAGACAAACGCGGAGAGAGCAAACGGCAATTTCTCACATAGGTAATGTAAAGCTATCTGTAGATACCTGGAGGGTAATAACATGAGGGCCTAATCCCCTGAAATGCAAACCCTCCATAAATACAGAGTAGGGAAATATAGGTCACTGCTTCTCATGGCCCTAATTGGGAATTGGTGTGTAAAATGACTGACTTAACTGAGTCCTAGCAAGAAACACCCACAGGTAAAGCTGAGCTGGGCTGGGCCACGTCAGGAAAGCAAACCAGCGACTGCATGCTTAACTATAAACATTTCTATTGTATACTGCAATTTGATACCCACCACAGAGCAGCTCTGAAAATGTTTAATAACTCGAAGGCTAAAGGTGGCTCTGGGTGAAATACTGCATCAGTAGAAGAAGAACAAGGAGTTTTAGCTTAGAAAAAATGGTTTTGTATGCTTCGGTCGATGTTTCAGTGTCATTTTTTTTTCTGGTATATCTATACCTAAACTAGAGTTGCTGAAAGAAAAACACACATAATGAATAAAGAACTGAAAACTATATATCAGTTTACATATATGATCAAATATACTGAGGTTAAACTAAAATCTAGTTCGTTTGAGGCCCATATTAGTTAAAACCAATCCCTAAACCAGCCCAAACAAGGGAGTTACAAGGGCAGTCAGATCTGTGCAAGGCACCCTCAGCACCCTCCAGTATCAAGACTGTAACGAGCAGGAACAGTCTGCACCATTTGAGACAAACAGCTGCTCTCTGTCTGCACAGACAGAAGTGCAATTGTTTTCCCATGTGTTTGACTAGCTAAACAGAGCCTTGGCTTTAATGCAACATGCTTCCCGAATCATTCGCTTGTATCATGAAAGTAAGCCAGCTTATGTGTTGAGCATCACCAAGAAAAGCGACAAAGTGCAGGGCAGGGTCTGTAGAGCAGGCAGCCGGGGAGCAGCAGCGTTGCCGAAGCACTTGGGGCAGAGAGGTGTGAGAACCACGATGCTGTAAACCCACCTGCATCTGAGGACCCCTTCGAGGCTTCAAGTGAAATGGATATTGCAACTCAACCTAATAATACAAACTGCTTTTCATCCCTGGTGGAGAGCAAAAGCAGTTCAAAATGGTAGCGTTTTGCTGTACTGGCCTCTAATTTTATGCCTTTTTTATAGATTCTTCTGATACTCTTTTTAAGATTTCAGCCATTCTACAGAGAAGTTTTGAGATGACTGTCATCTCTGTAGAGAGCCTGGACTACCTGAGAGTGACCTGCAATAACCTAAGAAAGCCTGAGCAAGAGTAAGATCCCAGCTGTTATGGCTGGCGCTGAACCTCGCCGTTCAATGGGCTACAGACCACACTGGAATTTCGAGGCTGTATCACAACACAAGCACAGCCCTGTTTTACAGGGCAGCTGAAACCAAGACTGCTTTCTCTCTTTCTGAATGTGCGCAGCTGTAAGACTTCAGAAGGGATCAAGAAAGTACTTTCATAAATTCAGGGTGTTTGATATCTGGGTTATCCTGCCATAAAACACCACTTACTCAAAAAGAATTTTTGAACCTACTTTTTATTAAAATAATGGGACTCAATTTAAAAAATCTGATGATCTCCAATTACGAACCTGCAGACGTATTTTTGTTCTCAATTGTATTTGCTATTGATGAGAAGTAGTCAATGTATAGACACAAGTATAGCAGGCCACTTGTTGCCTAACAGCATTTTAGGTGACTGGCCCACAAACAGATTCATTCTGATGTCAACTACACTGCTGTGAATGAAGAAAAAAGAGCTCTGAGATATTATGAAACTGTCTGTGTTTGCATAAGGTTTCAGTTGTTTTAAAGAAAAAAAAAAAAAAGTTGTAATTTTATTGCCCAGTAAAACTCTCTCTTTGTTAAAAGAGTCTTTATAAAAAATCACACAGAGTTATTGGAAATCTAATACTGTTCTGCAGACCAAAATTCAGGCCTGGAATAAGTACATAAAGTCTTGCTAAACCTGTGTCCTATAAGTGTAGGGTGGAAAAAAGGAAACTCACTGTTAAAGGTGAAATTTAAACTCAAAAACCAACTCCTTTTACATTTTATGTAGGAATTCCCACTGACTTAAATTTCTTTTTCTATAATGACTAATATGGGTCCTGTTGTCCAAAATCTGGACTGAAAATCAGAAAAATATTTTTTCTCTGTTTTCTTTTATGTGTGTAGTTTGAGGTTCATATCCTGCTGAAGTGATGCTTGAGCACTGCACTGCCCATCTGCATGGGAGTGGATATTTCCTGTATTTTCTTTACTTCCATGAGGTGAATTTTCCCACTCAAGAGTTTTGATTTCTTTATCATAGAATAATCCCTGGCAGCCACAGCAAATACGTACTCTCTAGTCCAGTATAAAGTTGGCTGATTTATTTTTTTTTAGGTGATTTTATGACCACTGACTCAGAAGAACAGAAGCCCATGGTCCACTGAAGTGAGGGCAGTTCCTACTTGGTGGTGACTTTGCACTCAGAGGCATCTGAACAAAGGTGGAGTTCACTCAACCATCTGAAACAACTTCAGCAGAAGTACTGCAGCCTCAGAAGAGATGTCTTGAAAACAAATTGATCCTTAAACAACAATGTGGGGAAAGAAGCAAGGCAAAACAAGGAAATAAGCAGAAAACTGGAGGTTCACCAAAAGAAGTAGGAATGTAGGATGAAATTCTGATATGTCTGAAGGTGATCGTGGCTTTAAAAGAACTACAATGTCATATTTAGTGAGTGTATTTATCAGTGGAAAACTGAGCAAAACAGAGGATAATTTTGGTAAAGATTGGCAGAGATTGGAATATGATATCCCTGGAAATAGCAAGTCTGTACCCCCAGAACAGTTACAGCCTGGGCAAGGGTGGCAGGGTGGCACGTCACAAAGAAAGTATTTAGAGTGAATACAAACACTAAATTCTCGTCAGGAGGGGGAGGACGATGGCTCAGAAAGAGGACAGTTGTACAAACTGTAGTTTGAAACTCAGTGCTGGTGTAACATCACTGCATGGGAGTCGGTAGATCCAGTCTGTAACTTTGGATCTATGTGTTGCTCTAAGACTGGGAAACCTCGGCCATAGGCTGTGAATCACAGCCCCACAAAACACAAGTAAACTTTAGAAAACCTAGAGCTTTTTTCATTTGTACCCATACCAAAATGAATTTACTTATCGAATGTTTTGATTATGTTTCATAATGTGTCAGATTTGTTGTCATTTCCCATCTGTTTAAACCCAAACCATCTTACAAGAATACCCTGGAAAATGGTCAGTGTAGTTGCACAGAGGGTTTGTAACAGGGTGAAGAAGAGAATACAAATCCAAACTGTATCTTCCACGTGGCCACCATGGGGCAGGTTCAAACAGCAGGCCAGTGGTACAGTGTCTCTAAGGTAGTCTCCTGACACTCAGAGAGGTCCAACAGTGAAAGGGCTTCCACCAGAGAAAAGGAATAAAACATACTGAGCAGCTGGTGCAGTGAAGGGGCAGAGGAGAGACTGATGAGCAAAGATTCTCAATGACAAGGAGAAAGGGGGACTGCTGAAAAAACATTTAATGATTTCAATCAACCTAAAGACACTGTGCTAATGCAAAGGATGATCAAGGACATAAGGACTCTGTTGTTGCACTTGTAGTATTCTGTAATGAAAGCAAAGGAGAGATTTGCCAAACCTTGTCTCCTTTTGGCGACCAAAGTTCTGGCAGTGACACGCAATGAAGCTCCCAAAATCACATCTTTCTTCAGTAAGAGAAGACCCTAGTTTGTTGAAAGGGCTGAATTCACAAAACTCTCAGACAAGAGGAGATGGATGCAATGCAGTTTGCTGCCCAATACTCATAGAACTATGTTACTATGATAATTTTGGTGGCAGTAGTCCCCATATGGTTAGAGTAACAGGGGTTTAGGGTAGGTCCAACCTATTGAAAAGTTGTAACAAGAAACAGGATAAAAAATTTGGGGACAACTCACTGAGATTAATTAAACACACCTACTGGAAATGGAAACTTTAGGACAGTTAGAGAGGCATCACCACAGCTCACCAGCAGACTTCTTGAGGAAAGGATTATCACAGACCAAAAAGAGAAGGCAGACACAGAGTAGGAATGCAGATTCGTGCATCAATCAGGAAAGTATGGTGAATGCTGTACATGCTGTTAAACAGCTGTCAAGGACAACCAACCATTAATCCATTTTTCATGTTGATAGTAGAGTTGACTATTTTCACATTCACAAATATTTGATTTCTTCCAACTTCTGTTGAGTTGTCATGCTATTAACAGAGCTGTCTTAATACATTTTTCTTTAGAGTCTTTTAGAGACATTTCTACTAAAGATCAAATGCAAAAGAAAAAAAAATATAGCATCCAAACTGTTGACTGTTACATTCTTAACACGCTCTTAACACATCCTAATGTGACAATGTGCTCTTCTTGACTGTGACTGACAAGATGTTCAAGGCTAATGGCTACTCTGCTCAGCTCACTCTCTCCAACCTTTCTCATGGATAGTAAGCAGCAGTTAAAATCTGAGGTTACAGCTGCATAAAGTGAAAGATGGAGCTAAAACTTAGTTGAATTTTCTTTGTTTTTGCAAAACCGGAGTTGATTCTGTGGTAAAATATAAAATCTGTTTTCTTAAAATTAGATTTCTCCAAAGTCTTAAGTGCTTGAATACAGCTTCCACAATTCTGTTGAGGAGAATGGACCTCTATGTTAGAGTTTATAATTAAATACTACCAGAAAATGAGGCACTTTCTTATAAGACATGTCTGAAACTTGTATATACATTTATATTCAAGCCCTACAGCAGTGGCATTCATCGCACGCAATGCTATGCACATTTAGCTCTGCTGCTTCTCTATTTATGGACAGGCTATGAAAGCAGTTTGTCAGCAACTTTTTTTGAGTGTTCACATTACCAAATACATTCATTCTGAATTCACTCTAATGTAATTATCAAATTCAGCAGCAAGCTGATAACGCGGCTAAAGGAAAATACCAACCTGCCTCAGCGTTTTCATGCTGCAATTGAAAACAGATGGCAACTCGTGTAATTTATGCTTTTCTACAATCAGTAACATGTTGGTATAAGATAAGAATTCTAAGACTGAATTGTGTCTGCTTCAACAACACCATATGCTACTGCACAATATAAATATTTATCCAAACCTACTTCATCTCCTCATTTAAAGCTCAGTCATGAGATTGTGAGAGTACCCTTTGGATACCTTCAATTAGCACTGAAACATCTCCCCAGTGCTTTAAAGGCTTTGAGTCCCAGCACCAAACACTGAAGTATCTTCCCTTTCCTAAGCTTCAAGGAGAGGGTTAAATTGAGGTGTTGAGATTGTGCTGTATTTATAAAACACCAATCCCAGTCCTCAAGCTCCAACCAGGCTGCTTTTAGGAGTTACAAAGATGTTTCTCACCTATCATGTCCAAGGTTCTCTACTCTTCCCACTATCCTGTAAAACACTGGAGACTGGCCACAGCCATAAATGTGGTATTTTTTTCCTCAAGTAATAACTGATTTTTTTTCAGGATTTTTAGAATGGTTTATCTTGCTTATCAAACAGTTAAGCAATTGTCAGGTTTGAGGTCAGACTGGCAAGGACCACGGAATGGGTTTTGCATTTATCTGCAGCACAGGGTACGTTCAACCTCCTGAGAATCTCACTGTGCAAATTTCTTCCTATTGCAGGAATCTAAGGCATTGGCAATTCCTCTGACATCACACGGTTTTGAGTTGGCTTTCCCAGCACTTGGCACCTTATAATGTGTAGCTTTTAGTTCTTTATGCTACAAGTCCGTAATGTTTCATGATTATGGCAATATTTGGACTCCTTGGACTAATCAGATACTACCTATGTTCCTTTGATTGCAGGGGACCGGGCTTGATGACCTTGATGAACCTGTCAGCAATGTGCTCCATGAGACAGTGGCTACTCAGTTACACTTGAGATTTGGCTCTTATTCTGATAGTGAAATCATTTGAAAACCTGGACCTGAAATAATAATTTGTGAATCTAGAAGATGATGGTGCAGGCAGAAAATCTATGAGGTTGACCTCCTCCTTGCACCAGCTTTGAAAGATAGGACAGAGAGCAGAACCATGCTGCAATGGTCCTGGCTGTGTACCGTAATCTCCAAGCAGAGCTCAGAACCGAAGGGATTGGTACCAGCGACCTTATGTGGCCCTCCAAACTCCCTGCTACTAACTGAAATGAAGAACGAGAATAGGATAGAAAAGCTTGAGTGGCTATTGGCAATTTGTATGATAGAAGGACCTTAGGTGCAACAGCTTTAACTACTAACTTCCTCAGAATTAGTTTAAGGAATCGGATATTCTTTAGCGTTCCTCAAAGGTTGAAGTGGGACACTAATTTCTCCAGCCAAAGGGAAGAAGAGATAATAATCAAGATGAGTTACTAATTTGTCTCTTTCACAAGCCTCACATTAAGCTAGGTGTGCTTGTTCTGCCACACTCCGTTGCACATAAATAACACTAAATAACAACATGTTATGCAAAATTTAAGTCACTAGTTTGAAGCCAAGTTGTGTAATTTTTCAAAGGATACTTTGAAAGCAGAAAATATATTACAGAATAAAACAATGAAAAACGGGGAAAAGTTTTCCTGACAACAACTGGCAATATTCAGCAGTGTCATCCCCAAACACCCAAATTTTGCAGCCAGTCAATACTGAATATTAAAGCAACCTGGAAGCTTCAAAATCCTTCTGTTTCTGTCTTCCAGTGCTGATGACAGCTGAGAGCAACACAGAGCTGCAAATCACTTAGAAGTACACATCACAACACTGACTCCTTTCATAGTTCCATGTCGCCTCCAGCTCCCACTTGTTAATGCACTTACAGCAGCCACACTCTTTACAACAACACTGTCACGGGCAACTGCACTTCAACAAACCAGGTCTAAAATTACTTTAATAAAGCTAATTGACAAGATATTTATTAAATTATTTGCTCAGTTTCATACTTGAAACCTCAGAATGTAAATGGTAATCATATTTCCCAGCCCCAGAAGAGGTATCGAGACTTAAAGCCAAAAAACCATAATGCCCTCTCACACCTCTTCAGCAGACCATGCTAGTAGGGATGTTTTCAGAATTAAGTTGTCTGAAAATTCCCCCAGCAGAGGATGTCATGTACAAGGCGATGGCAAGTGCTGCCATGCAGAGGTGCACGTGTGTGACAGAGACCTGTGCATCCCAGCTGCCCAGCGCCATGCCCACCACACAGCCACTCTGTGTGGTCACAGCTCTCTCCCAGGCTCATTGAGATTTCTATTCAGACTCCCAATTCAGCACTTTGGAGGAGGCCAGGAATCCAGCCAACATCAAACTGAAAGCAAGCCACCACAAAGTCTTTCAGGTAGGTTAAGCCTGTAACGTTTACCACTTGATATAATACATGGTAGAGTTTTCAGTGCACAAACTGAGGTCCTACAATGAGACTGTAGGCTCTCAACAATTTGTCCAGTGTAATGCAAAGAGATGAATATAGTGCTTTCCAAGAGAAAGAAGTGCAAAATCACAAGCTTTAGAAATTTTAAATACTTGTAAAAACGATTACACTGGATGTATCTCCTTAGGAGGAAAAACCCTGATGCTATTGCCAAGAACTTTTCTACAAACTGCAACGCCAAGTCTTGGCTCTTCTTCAAATTCTTGCCCTTTTCATCATAGCCAACTTTCCTTGTTAGCGCTTCTTTGGTGTAGCACTCAAAGCAACACTGGCAGACAAAAGCCTCTTGCACCAGCCCAGCAGAAGTTACTGGGCCCAATAGTATATTTGCAAAGTGCCCCTCCTGTAGCTTCCACACAAGGGAAGGTTTATTTTCAAGGAACTGTCATCCAAAGCCTGTCATACAATTCCTTTAAATATGCCAGACTGAAGAGTTTTGTAAGCAGATGGATTAAGTGACATAGAGTTTTTAAAAATTCAAATACTGCACTATAATTTACATACCTACTGCAATGGAAGCACCTCACAAAACCCCTTATTTTCAAAGAAAACTGGCATTTTCTCATGAGAGGCTAAAGGTATTCAGTGTTTCTGAAAATGAGAGGCCAATTTTGGTGTCTAAGTATGTCTTATGCATACAAACTCACCTAATATACAGTCATAATGTTTTATGTGCAGTTCTGCTCTGAAAATCAATTTTAGATAAAGATATTTCTTTGCAAATTAATCAGATCTGTCCTTCACACAAATTCAAGGCAAGAGCTCCCATTTTTACTGTCTAAAATACTCTTTGCTCCCCTCAAGAAAGCAGAGTGGTTTATATTCAGTATCTTGAACAGGTAACCCCATCAGTGTACATGAGCGCAAAGAGAGCACAAATGGAAGCTGTGAGGACATAATTTGCTACATAAAAACAGTTTCAGAGGTTAAATAAGAAAGTATCCAGCTTAACTGAAACATCCCAGAGAGTAGTCACAGGGCTGCAAGCATGAAACCAAAAGTCAAAACAAACCAAAGCCCCACTATACTCAACTCTTATGCTGCTGAGCGCAGAAGTGAAATCTCTAAGATTATACATATGACACCAGTATTATTTTTACGAGTTGGGTTTCAGAATAGATCTACTTTATTGCTAGGTGCTATATTCAGAGAGTAAAAGATGCTGTCAATTACTAAACTCCCAAGTTCAGGATCTAGAAAATATACACAAACAAATTCACTATTTTTAAATTTAAGTCCTTCAAATTCTAGGCAGGATTACTATTTGAAAATTACACTACTCATATCAAAATGGTAACTGTATATTATACTTAGGTATTGTGTAAAACATATAAAAAATTCCATCTCCCTCAGGAATCACCCCGTTTGCCAGCAGGATGTGTCAGGGTGCTGCATGCACCAACAGGCTCTGCAGCTGTCAGCCTCCCTCCCAGGGCCTTTGCCTGCCCCTACTCAAAAAAAAGTTAATGTTTCAAAGACCGTAGGTTCTTGCAAGTTTCATTACATAAAACAAAACACCAAAAAAAAACCCAACCAAACAAAAAAACAATCCAACAACAAAACCCAAACAGCAACTGCAAAGGAAAAACCCTGGCGGTGCATTTGCTAAGAAGGGTGCCCTGGGAGGTCTGGCCTTGTGCGATGGATGCACATCCCTGGAGCCCTGGCAGCAGGCGCTGCCTCCAGCTCAGTGGGTGTGAACATATGGGCAAGAGGCAGCTGGGGTGAGTATGATGGGAAAGGGAGACAAATTAGAAGGCAGGACAGAATTCGTGGCAAACTGTGTTGCTCGTGGAATACATCTGAAGCCTTCATTTGCATTGTTATGATACAACGAAACATGGCATAAACTGCTCAGTTAATCGCTGTGTCTGGCCCAGCCTGGACACTGGAGTAGGTGTAGCAGTTACTTTCTCTTTTGTGCTTTTATCTGTACTTGGCATAATACTTTGCTTTCGTTTTTCCCGCTGTACAAGGGTGTGATCAGTTCAAATGTGATATAAATGTGATATATTCAGGATGTGATCCAAATCCACAGGTAAGTTGATGGGCTCTGCATTATCAGTACAAAAGTCTTCACATGGAATTTGTACTTATTTCTTCCTAAATCACATATGAAAGTATTTCACATCTTATGAAACATGGAAGTATCATACATTCCTCTTTCTAAAATAACTTGAATATTAACTGGTTTACAGTGAACAATGGGTTATGCTAGCTTCACTTTCAATAGCAGTGTTTGATTTGGCATCTTCCTATATAGGCAAAGTCCAGAAGCTGCATTATCAGCAACCACATAAATTGCAAAGAGGGAAGCTAAAACTGTGCAGAGTTGGAAAAAAGTAACAAAAACATTAAACACAAAAAAAACCAAGCCCAAAACAAAACATAACAAAACCAAAAACAACAACAACAACAACAAAAAAAACAAAAAAAACCCAAAAAAAACCACCCTACAAAAACCCCCACCCCAAACAACAAACCCAAAGCACCACCAACACCAAAACTAGCCAACCAACTAAAAAAACCAAAACCAAATGAACAAAAAAAGGAAAATATCAAGAAAGCAACTTGGACCTTCACAGAACAGCACAAACACCCCTGGTAAATCATCCCATTTTGCAAGCCCACCTTCATCCCAGCTGCGGCTGCTGGCCCACTGGGGTCCACAGCCTGGATGTGGCAGGGCTTGCTCCCCCGCACCACAAAGCCCCATCCCACCGCATCACCAACGATCTGGAAAGAGAAAAGAAAGACACAATCATCTTCAAGCAGCTCTGTGAAATTCAAGGGGGTAACATCTAAATGGTTCAAGATATAATTTCAACAACTTTTTACTTCCTACACATAGTAAACCCATTGAGTTGCTGGAGCAAGCTCAGAGAAGGCAACCAAGCTGGAGAAGTGTCTGGAGAACAAGTCCTAGGAGGAGAGGCTGAGGGAATTGGGATCGTTTAGTTTGGGGAAGAGAAGGCTGAGGGGAGACCTTACTGCTCTCTGAAACTACATGAAAGGACGTTTTATTGAGGTGGGTGCAGCCTCTTTTCTCAAGTAAATAATGACAGGACTAGAGGAAATGGCCTGAAGTTGTGCCAGGGGAGGTTTAGACTAGATATTAGGAAGAATTTATTTCCTGAAAGAGTAGTCAGGCTCTGGAATGGGCTGCCCAGGGAGGTGGTGGAGTCACCATCCCTGGAGGTGTTCAAAAAATGTGTAGATGAGGTGCTTCAGGACATGCTCTAGTGGGATGGTGAGGTGGGGGGGGGTTGGTTTTTGTTTAGTTTAGTTTAGTTGTTTGGGTTTTGCTTGTTTGCTTTGGTTTGGGTTTTTTATTTGTTTAGGGTTTTGTGGGGTTTATTTTGTGTGGGGTTTTTATTTGGTTGGTTTTTTGGGGGGTTGATGGTTGGACGTGGTGATCTTAGAGGTCTTTTCCAACTATGACAATTCCGTGATTCTGTGATTCTCTGAAGGATGCTGTGTACAGGTTCCTGTACCACTCATGAGAAAGGCTCTATGCAAATGATTCTTCTTGCTTTTAATGAACTTTTTTTTGTTGAACTAGGAGGCTGTAAAAACCAATGCTCCAAATCACTAGGTTAAAAAATGTCTTTATAGAAAGATCTTCTCTGATAGTGAATATGAACCAAAATTTCTGTCCCACCATAGTATAGAAAGACCTAAGGTAGAAAACTTCAATTTGGGTAAATAATCCACTCCTGCAGAGCAAGTATTACCAGAAGCAGAAAGCCTAGATGGATTTGTGTAATAAAAATGTTATTGGCTTTATGTAATTTTACACTCCATTTAAGCCATCAGTACTACATTGGCATAAAGACGGGATAAAAAAGTGCAGGATCAGACCTGAAACGTGTGAAAGTACTGATAACGGAGTTTGGGATTTTGAAGTACAAAGCTTAGAAAATGCAAATAAGCTCTAATTATCCCATTAGCAAAGGTCTGTTTGGAGTACCTTATGCATACAACATGCAGAAAATAAAGAAAAATACTGGAGACATACCGTGAAAGTTTTTCTTACGTATGGAGCTCCAGGCATCAATAGCTCATCAGCAGTCACGGCTCTCTTTAATACTGTGGAGGTACATAAATGAATTATCAATATAAACATTCCTCTGGAATTTCTCCCAATAAATAAGATACAGAGTTTGAATACAACATCTTTGTGGTCCCACTTCCCATAAACTCTTTCAATTTTTGCAGACTTGTTCGAAAGTAGTAAAAGAACCAAAGAAAAGACAGCAGAATAACTCTTGAGTACAAATGCTGAAAGCTTTGGAAAATTAGAGTGTTTAGCCAACAGACTTTGTTGTCTGCAATCAAGATCCGTTAAACACTATCACAAACATCAGACACAGCTGTTCCTGTGTCCGGTGTTGAAAAGAGTGACCACTCTTCCTGCCATGGAATGGCTTTTCTTCCCAGTTTGCTCTGTGCATGTTGGGTGCTTTCTGCTATTTCATTGGAGTTAGGTTTGAATCACGGAATTAAGTATTAAGAAAATTCTGCTTGAGACAGGAATTATCCCAACAAAGAAATTTCTGCAAATGTAGGCACAGAGAATTAATCCCCCTTTATCCAGGGACAGCCTAGGTAACCCATAGCTGGCTGGGATTTACATGAAAGGAAGTCCAGTAAGTTTCTGCAGGTGATTCCCCACTGTCTTGCTAGGCATTGGGATAATTTTCCCCTGAACAAGGTAAATGTAAAGTTCTGCCAAATCAAATCAATACCATTCCGTGTACCATTTTTTATCTGTCTATAAATGCTTCACAAGGTGGAGAACAATGGAAAGATATATGTTGTGCTCCATATTTGCCTCCTTCACCTCTAAAATTAGGGCTGCTTTTCTTTTAGTGATGAATAATTCTGATGATGTCTGCCTTTTCAGTCACAGGTGGAGGATAAAATTTCCCACAGATGGTATTCAAAGACAGTCACGAGTTTCTTAATGACATTCATGGGAGCAGGGAGAATTCCAGCACACACACCAATATGTTTTCTTTTTTTACTTTCCTGTGGATTTTGACAAGCTGTCATTTAGCCAGCATTACACTTTGCAGAGCATGCCTGGTCAATGGAAAAAAACTGAATGACTATAATCGTTCGACCAGTCAGATTGGGGTAAATGATCCACACAGAACTCCCTTGCATGCCTCATTTCATTATAACTCCAGAATTATTATTTTTTTTTGTTTGATGATTGTTTTTCTACATGACTGGTCAAGTCACGACCTGGAGATTTTTTTAAGTGTTTGCCTGCAAGAGAACTAATCTGACAATACATATACCTCTGCCTTGTGTTTATTAGTGTGCAGTTCAGCGACATGCTCTGGGTCTGGACAGGAGGAAACTACTTGTGAAAAAAATCACTTTATAGTCCAGCAGAGGATTAAGAATCCTTCCATAACATTTACATCTGACTGCTTTATGTTAACTTAAGTGAGATGATGTGTGGATCTGTATTTGTGCTATGGGAGAAATTACCCTACATTGCCGGTAATTGTATAATTCTTAAAAATGACTCTGTTTATAAGCCAATTGCTGTCTTCTTTCAAATATGAGTCTGTTAAAGCTATTTAGAGTTTGAAAACTAGTCCTAAGGGAGAATTTGTTTTAAAAATGAGAATTTATGCAAGGGGAACATCAGCCTATCCTTTTTACTCCAGTGTTGTGTAATCAGCTGCATTAAAATAAACTTGCTCTCACTACTCATGGGTTGACACTTCGTATATAATCAGAACCATAAATGAATGGAATAGTCAGCATACTTCAGACAGCACACACATTTATGGACAGTGCATGAATGCTGTTTCAGCTGTCCCAGCAAATTTTCCAGGGTGTAATTAATGATGTACTGGGGCCAAAGAGCTGCCCACACAAAATCTAGCAGAGCAATTCCAGGAAGTATACCTGAGAGATACTCTGTCAAACCATGATACTGTGGCAGTCTTCATATAAGGGCAAACCCATTGCACATAGGGGTAAACACATCGTAAGGTGGTGCCAAATGCCCAACAGCAATGTTCTCCAAGGGTGCAATGACCACCAGCACTGAGAGCATTCCCTCAGGTGGGACAGCAGGTCTGGTGTAGGGGGTCATGGTTTCTGAACACGCAGTCCTACCCAGTTCTTGAAATTATTTTAATTTAGAGCCTCATACTGAATTCCCAGCAGAGCCTAAGGAGAGGGAAGGAAGTGTGCTAAAAGGAGTGAGAAATAAAATATCCCCTAACTACGCCTCTTTCTGATGGCCACTCTGCACGGCAGGAATGAAATGCGTTTTAGCTCACTCATCTCCCGAGTAAACTGGCAGTGTTTTGAACTGGATTCATACAGTGCTGGAAGCACTCTCTAGTAATCACTTCAAATGTCAGCATCCCTTTGAAAGCAAAGCTTACACATATCCACTGAAGCCTTCCCCTGTTGCACAACGCTCCCCACATTATCGGCAGAGACCCAGTAAATTTGCAATAATAAGGAGCGCAAAGGGCAGCAGGGACTCTGCTCTGAAATTCAGGGCTGTTTCTGAGGCAAACAGAGGGGCTGAAACAGTACATATTCTGGTCTGTTTTCCCCTTCCCAGGTGGCCAGTAAGAAACAATTTTAAGCGAACTGTGGAAGAATGGGTGTGTTTAACCTTCCGGCATGGGATAGGAAATCCTTTCAAAAGGAAAATAAGCTTCAACACTACTTTTACCTTCCCAAACAGACCAGTGTAAGATTTAAACAAACAAAAATGTTGAAATGGTCCCTGACAGGCTGAAACAATGCTGCCTCTTTTTTTAAAGGCTGCTGTGTTCTGAGCTGTGTTGTTACACAGCAACTCAAGCAGCCACTGGATAGTTAAATGCTCCTGTGATTTGCACTGAAGGAATGTCTCTAGGAGGAGATTTGAATCGGTTTGGAGCTTGGCAATGAAGAGGCAAATCTGGGACTCTGACTGCATGTCCTTCTAAGAGATAAACTGCAGCTCAAATCACAATCATGGGCTTGATGTAGAGATTATTGGAGGCAGAGTCTGGCTTGTGTTCAGCGGGACTTCAGGCTAGAAGATGATAATAGTCCCCTCTGGCCTAAAAAACTTAGGACGCTGTGAAATTTTAATGTATCCTTGAAAAGATAAACTTAGACATGATCCCAGGCATTCTTTACGTCACTTTCTCCCCAAACAGATGTCTGCACCCTGGCTCCTGTGCGTTGTAAGCAGTGCTGATGCTCACCAGATTTGGGGTTGCAGAGCACAGGGGGACTGCTGCTGAGTGTTGGGCTGCTGCTGAAGTACCCGCTGCTGCCACAGCTACTCATGCTGCTCCTCCGTACTGCTGACACGATCTTTATCTCCTTGGTGGGACTCACTGCAAACAGAAAATACAGAGAGAGGGAACTGGTATCAGTTTTTAAACCCATTTCCCTGTCTTCTTTGAACCAATAGGAATAAGCCACGCTTTCTCTGGCAACACTGGGAAGGGGTTGGTGTGTTCCACATAGTTAGGAGAGTCACTGCATGAGTATAAAGCTGTAGCTGATATGATGGATGAACTGCTCCCACTGCACTGTCTTCTAGGAAGCATTTCAGTGTAGGGAAATAAATGTTTTCTGTTGTCCTTTTACTTTGCATTTATTCTTTCAGTTCTTCCTAGATATTGCCATAAAGCAAACACTGCAGGACTCCTTCCCCTCACTTTTCCTCTTCTCTAAAACTTCACGCAGAATATATGACGAATTAATTGGGCTTGGGGGATTTTAACCAGTCCTGTTTCTTCATGGACACTGAATTTTGATCAGCATCCAAAATGCTATTGATACAACTACAGAAACATCCCAGGGAGATAAATGTTTGAGAAATTAAGGGAATGGACAATCCCTATGAACAGGGACACATGATACCCAGCCCTGCTTTTTTCAGACAAACACTGAAACCCCTTGTCCAAAAACGATTTTTTACCATCCCACGGAGTCACCCTCCAGACAGCAGTGTAGCTGATGAGTCACCTGAGAGAAAACTGGTGTGTTTTCTGTTGTCATGATTCTGCTTGCGCAGGCAAAATGGGCTGTCATGGCTTTCTGGCATCAAGCGAGATTTCTCAGTGAGGAGCTCCATTAATCGCCGCCGCCGGCGGAAGTTCATTCTGCACTGGTAGAGCAAGCTGCTGTCCATAAAATGGTGCTTGTTGGACACTAGGAGAAGAAACAGATAGAAAGTCTGTGCCTGATAGGACTGAAATCAGAGCATACCTATCTGCAACGTGTGCAGTGCACACCTTGGTGTAAGGAAGCAATACCTGGACCTCTTTCCTCCCCTCTACAGACTCAAGAAAGGAGGAAGATGGTCAGCTTCATGTGGGCAGCTTCAATATACATGCTTTGTAGTGTCAATAACAAAGTAAGAACTTTAGTGGCCATTGCTAAGAGGAACTTTTTACACTGCCTTGATTAGTGACAAGCACTTTGTATTGCAAAGTGGAAATGGAAATACTTTATCTTTCTACAACAGGTTGTATAATGATCCATCTTCGCACATGTTCCTCTATATGCCGTTTGCTGTTGCTGATCGCTACAGACCAGACTTAGCTCCTTACATCAAGTTTTGTGTAAATTCATCAGTGTAGGGCAGCCCCTGGGAGCTCTGGCTGACTATCTTGTTTGGAGCTACAGGGCAGCAAAGAATCAAGACTTGAGTATTTCCCCTGTCTTGTTCAGCACAGACACCGTGTCCCAGACACTTCCTGCAGGTCACTTCCCCCGCTTCACACAGATACACAAGGTTTGGGAACAGGCATCCGGCCAAAAAATCATTTCTTACATAACAAACAGAAGTCTTAATTGCAACCTGTTTTGACACTGACAGCAAACCCCAGGTTGCTGTTGTCAGAGCAAGAGCACCGAGCCTACCCACAGACTGCAGCACCATCACAATGTCTGTGTGTTTGCTGCCACTGATGCTGCATCTTAATAGCGATGAAAAACGCAGCAGTTGGACAGAGCTCTGTGCCAGGTCCCAAAAGTGCTCTGACTCCTTCAGGGATTGATTGTAGGAAAGCCCTCTGGAGTACTCTCTGCATTAGCACTGCAGGTCTTAAATTGCTGCAGTGTTGTTTTGGCTGTGGTTTCTCCATTTTCCCCTAGCTCCTGTGATCACATTCCATGGAAATCATTTCCCACAGTTGACCTTTTCCATGAAGGATCTAGATTCTGGATTTACCTACTTTATAAACTGCATTTCTTCCAATACAGAAGCATAAGAACTGGTGTGTTACATGTCTTTATATGTAAACAACAACAGACACGTGCACTCAGAGGTCAGTCAAGTCTCTGAGTACATGACTCAGTAATCTGGCCTCAGACTCCTACTGCAGACACTGAACTTCTGCCTTTCTCTTTGCTCTGCCCAATACACAGGGTCCAAAAGCAGCAGAGACCAAGGTGCTACACAAGCTCCAAAGCCTGGAGCCCTGCTGGCCTGCTTTTCCTTCTTCCTCATCCCTAACACACTCTTTCTTTCTTTCCTACCTTCTTAATACCTCCAGATTGCTCTCCGTGAGCCCCACAGAAGTACACCACATACATAACAGCCTTGCAGAAAAGGTTGCATTTGGGCATGAACTGCCTGTGTGTCATTTGACACTTGTGAGCTGAAAGCATAGCCTCAAAGAGGAAAAAGCAGTCACCTCCAGTATATTCATGCCAGGGACAACAAGTCAACGAGACAATAAAGAGGACAGCAGTCCTAGGTGTGATCCTCAGGGCACAGCCCTCCATACGGATACAGAAATTGCTATATGGGGTCAGACCATATGTCCATCTTGCAAAGAAGCACGTCTCTTGCCTGCCTGTGCCACTGTCAGAGAGGGCACACTGTCTGTACAAATAGACTTTTGCCTTTGGGACACAAGGAATAATCAGGACAGGAGCTTTCTGAACTGCACATTTTTGTGCCCAAGCTGCCAGGCAGACCATCCACCCCAGAGTCCCCCAGCATGGTGTAGGCTGTAAGGTATTTCTTAGAGTTTTGAAAAGAGGAAGTGTCTGGAAACTCTACCTTTTTTCATGACTAAAGCAGAAGGTCATGCCAGTCAGCTAAACTGCAATGGTTCAAGTGTCATCTACACAAAAGATCCCTATTACCTAGATTGCCTGGTTCTGTTTAAGAGCTTCAGAAGAGCCAGTGCCATTTGGCTTTTCTCTGCTTCACTTTGGTGATGAACTTGTTATTTCCTCAAATCAGCCATATGCATCCTTCATGAGTAAGATGGCTTTGCTAAGACAAATTCAGCCTTGCAAGCAACTCATTACTGTTCCGACACGTTAATTATTGCAGGCTCACACTACTGCTGTGCTCGTCATCCTGGACACATGAAGAATGCAACACTTTTAAACAACACTCGCTAACAATCAATAGTTTTGAAGAATGGAAATAGAGGAGGAGAGATTTGGAGAAGCCTATATCTACTAAAGGATTTGCTATCAAAGGCAGCTAGTATGTAGGTGTTCACAGCTACCAGTCTCATTTTCAGATCACTGAAAATAAGTAAAAGTAGCAGTAGCTAGCAATATGCTACCACAGTATTAGAATGATGTCAGTACAAAAAAACCTTTTTTTTTTAATGACATCTTAAAGAGTTCCCTGAAACTTAAAAAGACAGGCTCTACTTATTCAGCATGCTACTGAGATTCACAGAATCAAAGAATGGTTTGGGTTGGAAGGGACCTTAAAGATCATCTAGTTCCAATGCCCCTGCCAGGGGCATCTTCCATTAGACCAGGTTGCTCAAAGCCCCATCCTACCTGGCCTTAAACACTTTCAGGGATGGATCATCCACAGCTTCTAGGAGCAACCTGTTCCACCCTCATAGTGTGATGAATTTCCTCCATATAACTAATCTATACCTACCCTCTCTCAGTTTAAAGCCATTACCCCTTGTCCTGTCACTACAAGCCCTTGTAAAAAGTCCCCCTTCAGCTTCCTTTTGGGCCCCCTTCAGGTACTGGAAGGCCACTATAAGGTCTCCCTGGAGCCTTCTCTTCTCCAGGCTGAAAACCCCAACTCTCTCAGCCTTTCTTCATAGGAGAGATACTCCAGCCCTCTGATCATCTTTATGGCCCTCCTCGGGACTTGCTCCAACAGGTCAATAACATTAAATGAAAAATTCTCACAAATCTTCCCTTGGAAGTAGAATTACTGTTGCCAACCGTTTGTAATATAAAAAAAAATCAGTAATTTAAATATTATGGCACTACAGGTTTTAATTCAAACTAATCTGATCTGTTTGTGTCATTAACTGAAGTGATTTGACAGTCTTCATAACTTATGATAATCAGAGATTAACACACACTTCTGTTGCAGACATAGTAAAGCATGCTGAAATTCTAGAATTACTGCTGATGAAACAAGATAATGTAAACTTTTTTGTCCCAAGATACTGAACATTTAGAGTAACAATACTTGTTCTCACTGAAATACTGTAATATTTATAGAGCTGCAGTAGCACGGCTTAGGTCTTACACTGAAGTAATTAATCCCTACTGTAGCTATTTTAGTCTATGAAAGGGTGAATTTTTATACAATAAATGAATAAAAGAAGAAATGGTAATATCAATGACTGTGTGTTGTAGAATATTTGTGTATGATTTACACAACAAAGGGTTTGTAGCCAGAATGCTTATGACAAGTAACATTAGTACAGAATCTGGAGTTCTCATAATTTTTTATAGTTTAATTCTTCATTTCTACTGACAGTTCACATTTCACGTGACAGTGTTAGAAGAACAATGTGCATCCTCAGTTTGAGCAAATAATGTATTTGTAGCACCATGTAACTCTTTGCATATTTAAGAAGCAGATAAAACAATAAACGGGAGTAGTTAGCTCAGCCTGCTTCCTTATACACACATCATCAAATCAAATATCTCACCAAAATTATTGGTGTGTCACACAGGGCCTTTTTTTTTTTTTTTTTAAATCATCTGATGTATTCATGATTTAGGATACAATGCCCATGCCGTGACTCTGTCTAAGGATGAATATATGTGGTATGGTGTGGAAAAAAGAGATTTCCTCTCCGTATCACGGATCAGAAGGAAGAGGTTGAGGAGGGGGAGACAGAGACCTATGCAGGCTACCTCTGAACTACTCCTACGGTGCAGCAGTTGACTTTCAGTGTTAAACAGAAAGATCTACAGATGCCTTGGTCCTTGATAAATCACAATTATGTGAACGCCACACACAGAGCATGCACAGAAGGGCGATTTCATTGTGCTTAGTACATGCTGGCTGAGAGGTACTGGCACAGATATGGGTGTTCAGCTCAACTGCTTTAACAGTCTGTGTTTTGCTGCAAGCAGCAGAGAAAAGTGGGAGTGAAAAACTTTTCCAAGCTGACTGCAGCCTGCTGAGAGGACTGCACGGACGTGCTCGGGATGAATTTCTTTAAAGGTAATTTAGAGGTTGTTACCTTGATCTAATGTGGAGTGTTGACTCAGAGGCAGCAGCGGATAAACTTGTGACAGCTGACAAGGCTCTTGCTCCAGGTATCTGTCCCTCTTGTAGAAGCTAATGCTTCCAGTTAGGGATTGACTTAACTACTCCTGAATTAGTTCACTGCCATTCATAATGGAGTACAGAAAAGCAAACTGGTATCTATTTCAGTTTGTCTTAAAAAGTCAGGCCACGGCTGACGAGTATCAGGACCTGCATTTATACATGATGAAGGTGATGTAAAGAGAAAGGTGGGGTGACTTCATGGGTTTCTTGTTCCAGTTTAATTCAGCAGTGCTCATGTGGCAACATGTTTACCTCACGATGTGCACCTTACGAAACAGAAAGAAAAGTACCAAATAGAGAAAAGTAAAAATCTGGTGACTGGCAACCTCTGAAATCATAGAAGTGCACAAAAGCATTTATGGTCCTGTAGGGAAAGGTGCCACCATTAATTCAGTCACTGATGTCAAACTTTGGAGGTATGGTCACAACTCACCAGTCTAATCTCCCATATACACAGGCCACAAAACTTCTTCCAGAAACAGAATTTTAAAACTATCTTTTAATCTTAGAAAAATATCATTTACTTGTATTTTAAGCAGTCTGTAATGATCACTTTACTCTTCCACCCTATGAGCTGTCCAAGTCTTCAGTTACTTTCCCAGACAGGCAATAAAGAGTTAAATCAAGGCTAAATTTGTTTTAACTTCTGTTGCTAATTCCTGGACTTTCACACCATCAGAAAGTTACATAATATATGGTCAGATATATTTTTAAAGAAGCCTGTGAGGTGATGAAGCCAACTCTCAAACATATCTTTGATAAGCTGAATAAATAACACCCCTTAAATTCTGACTGGTTTTTAGGCCTTCTCAAGTTCTCTTCAGAGCGTCTTTGTCCTTCCTAAAATCCATCTATCAGAACTGCACGTTCACAGTTAAAATCTCAGCCTCCTTCTCTTACTTGCTCTTCTCCTTTTTGCATGTTAGGCTTATAGTTACAGTTACTACAACTGTACTGCACAAAAAGCAGACGGGAACAACTTGTGCCCTGTAAATCCTCCCTTCCCTGCACAGCATTGCTTCACATCAATGGGCAGGGTCTGTACTCACTGTATTGCCTTCTAGTTAGACCATTAGTTACACAAAACCACACCTCTTTCGGGGTCATGACCATTTAATTAATAGAGTTCAATTATTTGTTTACCGTCTCATCTGTCACTGGAATTTGCAACCTCCACTGGTAAGGATTTTAGCTGATCATTCCCCACGTACATTATTGTTAAGAAGGGAAAAATCAAAATATTTAACTTGGCATTTTTCTGATTGGGAGCACTTAATGTTGCAGCTTTGGTGCTTTTTGTGCCTGGCTGCTTCATAGTTTCTGTCCAGATACATAAAAAATAAATTGCAACATCCAAGCAAATCTTCTTTCAGCATCTGATTCTGACATAAAAACCTGGGATCTGTATGGGGCTCAAACAGCCTGTTCTTCTTTTGCAAGAAGGCTGGCACACAACAGAGATAGAAATATTATCTCTATATTAATTTCATAGAACTGAGGAGGCTTTAGAAAGTACAAAACCCTATTTTAATAAATGGTGTGACACACACCTTAAAAATTAGGCCATTTTCATAACTGTTTTTTCCCCAAAATCCCTCCCATCACTTCAGTTCCCTGTGATTTTTAGTGCTGATAAAATGTGTACATCTTCACCGCAGTAATTAGTGCTTTCTACCAGCCGAAAGCTGCAGTTCCTAGTAGGCCACATCCAGCAATGTGCTCCTGCTGCTCTGCACATCCCCAGAAACACAGATCTGTCACCGAGCGAGCCCGTGGCTGGAGCCAGGGAACGGCTGCTCTGTGCCAAGGGAGCGGTGGGAAAGAGATCAAAGTTCCCCAAGGGGCCGGATGAGCAGCTTGTCTCAAGAGAGCAGAGGCCATGTCAAAGTGTGCGCTTGTTTGTTTGCGTGAGTGTGTGCTCGTGCTGGGGTTAAGAGGAAGAGGTTATAAAAGCATTAGCAGAGTATATGGAGTTTTCAGCTCTGATATGTCATGTCTTTCCTCACTTAAAGACAAAAGCAGCACTGAACTCTTTCCAGTGGTGCAGAACAAATTGCCAAGCCTTTCTCTGCATGAGGCAGTGGCCTCAGTCTACTCACAGGTATACTTTATCTTTTTACTGAAGTAGATTCCTCTATTAAAATGAAGTTATACCCAGTTTGAAGGAGATCACTCTGGACCTCCACTATTACCGGCTGCAATAGTCTGCACCTTCATATAGCAAGTCACAGGTGACCATACCAGTTTTGACCTCTGAAGCAGCAGGACACTGCCCCAGAAGGGTTGAAGTCTTACCGAACACAAACACAGGCTGATGAGACAGGCACATGCTTGTGGGCTGCAGGCAGTGATGAGGGGCTGCTGGTTTCTCTGAAGGAGGGCACAGGCCAAGCTGCTCCTGCCAGCTCCCCAAAGCACGACCAGGGCAGGGCCCAGTTCCGGCCCCAGGTCCTTTTGCTTCCTCACTCCCCTCTCCTAAGCAGAACCAGTGTTTAAAAGGGAAGGAAACATATCAACACTGTAAAATAATGTTCCTCAAAAAAAATGCTTCTCTCCTTGGATAGCACACAGCTTGCTGAGCCTCTTTCCTCTGTGCCTCAGGCCTTTTGCCAGCTCGGTTTCAGCCCCTTGCCAGAGAAGCAGTGGAAGTGTGCATGTCCATTTTGGCTTTCGCAGAGCAAGGGGCGGCCTGTGAGCTTGAAAAACACCGACCAGCTGCTGAGATCCACAGAGCAGGGCTGATGGGCTTTTGGCTGCTTCTTGCCCTGGCTCCACGCTGCCCAGCTCTGCTACATGACTTCACCACTCTGGCCTCATCCCTCTTCCACTCCTGCCTTGCACAAACACACATGCGGCTGGAAGAGAGTAACCAACACTACTCTGCACTACTCTGTGTTGGACAATGCTTTTCCCACTCCTCTCAAAGCCTTCCTGTTTTTCTAAAGCTAATCTGGCATCTGCAAAGGCATTTTAATAATGGCACCTATTCAGATTAGTTTCCTTTTACACACTGATGAATTCCACCTGCTTGGAGCTCCCTCAGATCAAGGAAGAGAGACTACAGATGTTCATCAAGCACAGGGCTTTGGGTCTTGGATTCCCCGCACCACATAAACACAACACTTCCATTTCCACCTTTTATGAATGCATATATGCTACACAGACTATAGATAAGCCCACCTGCCAATGTACTCAGCTGGCATGTTAAACTCTTGGCAGTGCAGCTATACTAAATCCTATTTTTTTCCCATTTGGATTACAAGGAATTCACTTTGAATGGGCAACAGATCTAAGCTTGAACTGCTCTAGTTTCTACCAACCCCCTCATATAAAACTTCAAGGCAGATGCTGGCCCTGATATAAAAATCCCAGAGATCTGTTCCAGCTAATCGTAGCTCAGAGTGAATGTCCAGAGGTAAATAGGTTCTGGACCTGTAAGTAGGCCCAGAAAAAAGGCTGTGATATAATTACAGAACCGTGTCTTCTGAGCTGTTTCAATGAACTGTGGTATATTCATAGAGTGCAAAGAAATCTAGATTAGGTAACTTTTACACTGCCTTTAAAGCATCAAGATTACAATAACTGTCAAAAGTCCCTTGGGAACTGAAATACAGAGTATCCTACTCTTACTAAAGTGGTATGTTCTGCTCAGTGGATTAACATTTTATTTCAGCTGCCTTAAAATATGTATGCAGATAAGTGTTTCTATATAAGTTTTGTCTTTCCAGTAGGTTTTCCATTTATTTGCAGTCTGTTTTCAAATACATGCAACTTACTCCAGCATGAAAAGTCAGTGTTGAGTCACATGCATTTCATCAGTCTTTTCAGTTTGTATACGAGGATTTATCGTCTTTAATTTAGCAGTTTACAGAACATAGCCAACTGCTTTTCTTTGCTTCCAAATAAAGTATGGAAAGTACAGTCTGTGGCAAGGGAAGCAGAAGATGAAAAGGCCCATCTGGGTATTTTTTTTGCTGTTGCAGCTGTTAAAAACTGAAACCCATTCTCTGACAGAAAAATAGAATTCAGTAGTTAATATGAGAAGAAGTCTTCATATGTTTTTTACATAATGAATAGAGTGTGTGGCTCTTTCAAAAAACAAACCTATTCCTGCTTTAGAAAAAGACAACTGCAAGAAGAGCACAATGACAAGCAGACAGAGTAGGAAGGTGGAAGATTATACAATTACATACAAAGTTCTTATTCTCTGACTTTTCTGCCAGAGCAAAATCATGAAAAATATGCAAAGTAGTCTCCAGATTTAGCATAAGCAGTTGAATTACTGTGGGGAGGTTACTGTCAGGGAACGGAGCTTATAATGAAAACAAAGTTGTGTTGCAGGACTTCAAAGACTAACTGAAGGCTTGTGTTTTACTGAGATAAATCAAGGCACCATCTGTAAAAATGTGGTATTACATAATTTTTAGCATGGAGGATACACAATGAATGTGTATCCAACAGCTGATGTGATCCAGGTGTTAGTTATATCAACGAGAAAAATTATATTAAAAATATTATGTGTTAATTTACAAGGAGAAAACCTATGACTATTTAAGTCAAAGATTTATGGGATGATTCAATGACACTTATAAATTGCTACCCACAGTTGATTTTTCTAAGTAAAGGGGTTCCAAAGAGAACTCTGAAATTAAGGAAGAAGTGTGTATTTCAAATATATGGCAAGTTTTCACTTACAAAGAAACGTCAGCTAATCATAAGGAATTTGACATCTAAAGTAAATGTAACACATATCTTACAAATTACAGAAATTTCAGATGAAAGAGGGAAAGCTTTTCAACAAAAACAAAAATAATACTTTGTTACATATTTAATCTACTTCCACAATTACAACAAACTTTTAATTGCATCATGTATCAACGCTTAAAGCTAAATGCACTGATCGTCTTAAAGGAAATTTTGCTGTAAAAAAGCACAGAGTCTTGGCAAAGGATAGGGAAAATTAAATATATGTTTTAAGACTTTTCTGCAGAGACAGGGAGATAGCATATATCAATATTTACTGTTCTCACTAAGTCACTACAAAATGTTTGTTTTCATTTCTGAAAGTAATTTGCACAGTGGAGTTTTTCTGATAAAATATTAACTCCTGAGAGATGGCAAGCACCTGCTTCTGTGCTAAGCCAGCAAAGTATGTGCCTGCCTTGAAGACACCACGTCTGGCCAAGTGCAATTACCTCAATAAAACTTTTTAAAGCTGAAAGGTATTCTAAAGGAAAGCAAGGGCAGAAGATACCTAAATCAGAAGACACCCTACCATATATTTACTACCATTAGAAAATCCTAGCACTGATAAAATGTTTCAAAGAAAATACCTGCTAGCCAGTCATCTCCAAAAGAGATTTTTCCACGCCTTGCTCATTCAGGAAAGTCAAGTCTATGGCCTTTTCAGAACTCATCACATGTGTGTTTCTCTCCTGGTCTGAGGTTAGGAAGCTGCATCCCAACCTTTCTGGAGCACAGTGGACAGCCATGAAAACCACTTTGTGCTGAACTGTGCCACAGTCACTGCTTTGGAAAGGTGCTGGGGGGATGTCAGAGAGGAAATACAGCAAGCACATGCACTCGAGGTAAGCAGCATATTGGAAAACAGCAAGAGAAAAGGAGAAGGTGATTTGGCAAGGTCAGGCGAGCGCTGCAGCTCAGACACACGCTTCTCATAGGCTTGACCGGGAGAGCAGCATATGCCGTACTGTCTGTGGTGCAGTGCAATCACTGTGTTTACACTCCACAACACACTGAAAGGTATTTCTAAATGTGCTGTGGTTTGTCATTGCCACAGAGGAAATCCAAATACTCACCTTGCAAAGTGCAGGTGCTATCCTAAGAAAGCACAGATTCGTCTTAACAATTATTAACCAGATGTTAAAATGAAAAGTATTTATCACTTAATATTCCTTAAACCTTTCTTCACGGTGAGCAGATGTTTCTCCATCCCCCAAGCTTCTGTACCCAGTAAGTCCATGGAGGAGGAGATTCGGTCTTAGCCTGTTATGTCAGTGGTGCTCTGCTGCTGTGGCTCCAGGTGCAGGGTAAGTGCTGCAGCAAGTGCCATCAGCAAATATGAGCCGAAAAATCATGCCAGAAAAAACTCTGTGGGTACCTTCTTTCCTGCCTGGACATCTCATTATCCCTGTTTTTCGGACTGAGCAAGGGCTGTGACTGTGTGTGGATGCTCATGTTGTCCTGTGCCTGCCCCCAACCAATCTTTGCTTTGGTCTGATCTACCCTGGAGCCAGCAGAGAACTTCCTTCTTTTCTTGCTGCACGTGAACTTTGACCACAGTAACTAATCTGTCACATCATTTCCATATGAAGAACTAAGAAAGATCCTTTCCTGGAGGAAAGTTTTATCTGTTAATATTACAAAGCTCTACATACCTCGCCATACTAGAAATGGGCTTTTCTACAGCTGAGGAATGTGTACTTTTTGCCCTGCCCTTACTGAAAGCACATCTCTATGTTTATATTTCTCTGCACAATCTTTATTCCTGTATTCTAGGAAACACCATCAGTGTTCACAAATGCAGAAAAACTACCAGCAGTTACACTGCTAACACAAGCCTTCAAGAAATGTACAGTCCATAATACCTTGCTGCTTATATGTTTTTTATTCCACAGTACCTGGGGGTACCAGTCCGTAGCAAAGGACATCTGGCTCCTATTTGTGAAAACAGTGGTTTGTGGGTTACAATCTGTATGCGCCAGTAAGATTTTGGAAGGAAACAATTCAGCACTTAAGAACATTTCATCATTTTCCTGTATGGCAGGGGAAATATGTATAGATATATATGACCAAAGAGATCAGGAAGATTATTTTTAAACTGAAACATCTGATGTTTTTACAGCATTTATATAATTCCTCTTAAACTGCTGTTTTCCTTTTTAAAATTAGCATCAGTGTTTGTTTCCTGTGTGAAACCTGGTTTGTGTTTGGCCAATTAAAGTGAAGATAAATGTGTCAGGAAACTGTTTTGAATACAGTACCTTAGCTGCAAATAGAGTTTCTCTGAGTATTTGAAATGAAAGTCAGTATCAGTAAAAATAAATTGCGCAATTCAGTTATGACTGGAAAATTACTCCTGAGATAGGCAACTTCCTGCAACTATTTCTATTACTTTCTATGGCATTAGGTAGGATAATAAACAGTTCATAAGAACAGTAGATCAATCTTCACTTTATTCCATATTGTGGATATCAAATAATACTGCTAGCAAAAGATTGCCTGTAGAGCAGAAAAATGTTTTATTTTCCAAACCTGTTCAGTTGAGAGACTTTCTGTTGAGTCTGCCAACAAGGATGCCAATTAGTATCAAGTAACATTTTGGTACTGCTGATGAGATACAAAACAAAGGGAGCATAGTATGGTGAAATGAATTTACTGTACTGAGAGATAGAAAAATACCCTTTTTTTTCCTTTTTTTTTGGTTAAGTAGACCTAGAATTCTGTGAGATGGGGGAGAAAAATTGAATAACACTCCTGCCATTTTACAATTTATGTCCCCAATTCTGTACCAGGAATTCTCATTTTGAGCTCCCTTCTTAGAGTAAGCCAGCCTTACATGAACATTTAATATGTACAGATCATATGCAGTAGTTAAGGTGAACCCCAAACCAGCTCTGTGTTAATTCTGATAGTACTTTCATCAATACTCCTAATGCTTTCTAGGCCAATTGTTTCTAGTGAAATCCAGAGGAGAATGAAATCTCCTGTTTAGGAGCATGCACAAAGCATGTCCACTTATAAACATAAAACTCAAGGACATCATTCAGTGTTATTTTACTTCCAGATTCCCCATCAAGTCAGTGTGAAATCTCCACTGAGTTACCTTTACCCCAATAAAAGCTGAGTGAGAAAGATGATGGTACCTTGGAGTGAGGCCACTTCCTCAGCAATCGATGAATTCCCAGTGCCCTATCTGCGGTCACTTCACCAGTTTCAAATCGCTTTCTCACAGTGCGCTTTGCATATGCTCTTGACTGCTAGAAGAGGATGGGAAGGGGATAAATCTGCAAAACTGGCCAGGGAAATCTATAAAGGTGAGCAGGGCCAGCATCCCTCAGGAGTTCACCCCAGAAACCTGGCTTGATGGGGGAAAAATTATTTCCTTGCCAAGATGCACTGCTGAGCATTTGCCTTAGTTAATGGAACAATGGTTGATCTGCCATAAAATCCACATCCTGACTTTCTTAGCTCTGCAAAGGTTTCAATAGCGAAGTACAACCAGCTTTGCACCAAATGTCAAGTTCTGACTTCACCTCCTCTGAAAAAAGAACAATAGGAGCGTATATCTCACTCCTGTTTGTTTGGCATTGATTTTTTTTTAAGGGAAATTTACATTGTATATCATACACAGAAAATGCTCGAGTAAAAATAGGAATGAAATCATTGCTTCTATAAAGAGGAGGGGCAGCATACCTTCCCTGTCCATCAAGCTCCAAGCAGTTGGCACCCTATAAATCATAGGAAGCACAGGGGTAATTATAGAACTGGAAGCTGATTACTGTAAACATTCAGAAGTAGCTCCTAGTAATTGGAAGCTAAGGATAATTTGAGCATGATTACAATGAAGGAACTGTGCTGGTCATTTATATCCCCATTTTTCTCTATTCCTTAAAACTAAGTTCTCTCACAAAGCAACAAGCAACTTAGTCAATCCAGCACTTTGTATATTAACAATCTGTTAGTATCGTGAATTGCTTGTCCTCTGTCAGAATTCGTGTTGATGTGACAACATTGGGATCACCAGGATCTGATTACTTTCCTGTTGTGCATTAAGCAGCATAGCTAACAGCTTCTGCCAGTTTGTTCTGTCATCCCCTGGCACTCCTTCATCACTCCCAGAGGCCCTGCAACATGTTTGTGGTGGAAAACACCCGGTCAAAGAGGGGCAACTTGCATTGAGAGTAGATGATGACAACACAGAAAATGGGTTTTAGTGCTATGGCTGTTAATTTCTTCACCCTCAGGACAGTATGGAGGGAAAACACTGTCTCCTCCATTCTTAAAAGAGCAAGCTCCTTGGTAAAAGTGCATCTGCCAGCACATTGTGTTTGACCACGAAGAAATGTTTGATTCCTGTCTCAAACAAGTTACATCACCAGGACAAATATAATACCACTTCAGCTGAAAGCAATAACCTCTTTCTTGCCCAAACAAACTAGAACAACTCTACAACATGACCAAGAGGGAAAGCTGCTTTTCAGGCATCAGATTGTGTTCTGCTCCTGTCCTCAAGTAAGAAGATATACAGAACCTGTCATTTTCATTCTACATAACGAATTTAGCTTATTTATTACTCTAATTAATACTACTTACAAAGCTATTTACCTCAATTATACATATTGCTGATAAAAAGTTCCACAAGTTAAATACCCCAAGCACAGGAGCATTGATTTTCTTCCACATCCTTCTACAATCCCGAATTCTAGCTGTATTCAGCATTTGAGGCAGAATTTTCAGAAGTGATACAATGAGCTTTGGAAAAAGGCACCCTTTTATTACATAAAATTACCTAGACTCCACTCTGAAATTATTTAGAACTCGGACATATGGCGAAGAAGAAGAAGAGCCCCTCCACATGATTTGACCTGAAAAGAGCTACAAAAAGGGTAGCTTTTGCTACCTGGCAGTAGATTTCTCACCGTGCTGTATAATCCCGTGCTCCAAAAGTCTGCGGCCCAGCTGCTCTGCTTCAGTCCGTGTCGTGGCCTCTTCTTCCTGAATCAGCCAGTCAATGAACTCCGATGCCACAAAGGTCCGTTCATACTTGACTCCTTCCTCTTCCCTTGCTTGCAGAAGAGTATTTTCAGAACTCATCAACCTGGTATGGGAGGAAAAAAAAATGGTAGGGGAAATGGTTCTTCAGAAAAGCAACTCCAGATCTATTCTGACAAATCTCACCAATATTAAGCAAACATATGTGAACCTTTCACTGACTTACTAAATCTTTCCTCAAGCTATGAATCTAAACTTAAGATGTGAATTATAACTGCTTAGTCAAGAACTTTAGGCTTTATATCCCTGTGTGAAGTTAATGCTTTCTTGTTTTTACTCTAAAAGAAAAGGTTTTTCAGTTTCGCATTTCCCCTATTTAGTTCCTTAGCTTCTCTTAAAGTTACTGTATAATCAGCTTTGAAAAAAAAATTAGCTTAAAAGCACCAGATTGTGATTAATGTGTTCAAAAATTCCTACCTAGTTTTTACAGTTATTGGGACTATGCCCCAAAGTCATTGCGATCGTTTTGCAAATTCTCCCCTTAAACTCTAAAACAGCTGCAGAAAAATTCAAGAGGAAGAAAGAAAAAAAGGTAGTTCTGTGGTTTGGGTGGATAATAGATATTTAGCATCCAACACTGAGTGATGCAGCTGCAATCAGTGAAGTTAGAGACCTGAACACATTTTGACATCTGAGTCTCAGAGTGCCTGTCCCCAGTTGTCTTCACATAACACCAGAGTTTGGAGGGACATTGTGAGGTATCTCTAAATCTCCTGGCAATTGGCATGTACCTAGCTTAAATACACTAATAACTTCTCTGTTCAAGTAACCTACACAAATGACACAGTATTAAAAAAAACACAAAACTTTGCAAGAGAAGACAGGTTGAATGACAAAATGATAATCACTCCCTTTCAATATGGAATCCCTCTTTTTTGTTGTTAGGAGACCAAGCACCATAACCTCCTTTCTTATTAATTTTATTTTTCTTCATAATTATTTTATTTATTATAGGCTAATAATAGGACTAGTGGTAAGACTTTCAGAATAATAGCTCAGGAATGGTGGGGTGATTTTTTCCATGTAAGACTAATAACTACCCTCCCTTCACCAAATATTTTGAAACTAAGGGCACAACTGAACTACAACAGGTATATTCTGGAAGCACTTAATCTTTGCCCTTCTGATGAAAAAATTGAATTTCATGTACATCCATACATGGGCTATCTCTTTCTTGAACTGCCAGAATGTCCAGAGTTCATGGAATATAACATCATCTCCTTTGGGAAGCATCAGAAAAATCTGTGCAGTAAGAACACAGAGAAAATTTTCATTTGAAATTACAATGAGGAGGTTTGACAGGACTCAGCCCTTGTGATTTCACCTCAAAGATTTATTCACTTGACTTTAACAAGAGCTAACCAGAAGCCTGACCTGACTGGATCTGACCAGCAGGCAGCAGATCACCAAACCAGGCAAACTGCTCAGACACAACTGTATTTCAATGGCAGATGCAATGTACTGCTTGTTTAGATGTTGGTGTGTCATTACCAGCAACTCCTAGCTGAGTAAGAACTAAGATAGTCAAAACTAGCTGAATTCAGGGATAAGGCCAAAAGCAAGAGTATGTGTCAAAGAGGACATGGGATTGACTCCAGAACTTCATTCTTTTTCGTATTTTGATTTACAAGCATCTGCATCCAAGGCAACATTTTGTCCCACACTAACCACATCTAAGACAGACAGCACTCCAGGGGACCATCTTTGAATGTGTCTTGTTCACCGGGCTTTTTCCCCCTGAGAATAAAATGCAAACCTGAATCTTGTGTCCTTTCATAGCACCAACTGCATGGTTACCCAGAACTGGTTGCCCAGGCTCTGCAGGCACCACATAAAAAGTTCCTACGATTATGTTAGTTGTTCTTTGATGAGTCTAGAATTAGTTGACTAGCTCATTGAAGTCGCAGATAGAGAGGTCACTGAAAAAAAGATGCTAATCATTAGAATTTTACAGAGACACAAAAGAAATTTGGAAAAATATCAAATGGAAAAACACTCAGCTTGACATTTCACACCCTTCTGCATGTGCCCAGAATAGCACTGCTAAGGATTTGGACTTGTGAACAAACAGACACGACAAACTGATGGCTTAACAAACCCAGAAACAGCAATCCATAGACTTACATCGCTAACTGAAGTAAATCACTGTAGCTCCATGGCTGTCAACAAAGCTGTACCAATTTACATCAGCCAAAAACCTGGCATTTCATTAGCCAGAATTGGAAACTGCCTCTATCTCTTCCATTTTCTCCTTGTTTCAAAAAACCATGAGGCTATTCCTGTCAAAACATATTATTTACTAACAGTGGTGTTATCCTGCATTAAGTGAATGTATTTAGCCAAACACTGATATTCAAATCGCTTTCAAAAGACAATTTTAATCTTGTTTTGCCTAAATAACTGCACCAGAGGATAAATTTGACTTAACCACTGATGAGTTAAAATGAAAGTGATTCAAAGAATGCAGTCTCAAAATTATCTGAATAATTTCTTGAAATTAAAACCATAAATCTGCACTTCTTTTACTGTGCAATCTGTTGAAAAATCTGTTGAAGTCAACATCATGAGATGACTTCTAGCTCCTAAACCCAGCTGCATCAGAAACAACAATCCTGTGTGCCTGACCAAAACCTACTGAGAATTGCAAACATCATAAAACAGGATGCCTGCACAACTTGGGGTGTTTTTAAACAAAAAGCTATGAAAGGTCTATGCTGAATTCATTTATGATTTGGAAGGAGGGTTTTGTTGAACAGGAAACATATTTATCTCATCTGGTCAGTCCTGTAGAGTATGAAAACTGATACCATCCTTGGACCTAATAAAGTATTCAAAAATTTTTCAGACAAGACTGTAGGAAATCCAGTAGGTTTCATCTCTAGTTACAAACTTGAACCTCAGAGCATGTTCACAGAAAGGATTACCAAAGTTTGCAGTGATGTGCAGGGAATCTGAACTGATTTATAATTTTCAGTGCAAATGAAGAATACAATCAAAGACTGATTTTAAATCTTCTAATCACACAAGTACAGCCACTGAAGCTGTCCACAGTAGGTGAAGGAGATAATGCCACAAAAGAGGCGAATCCAGGCTACAAGGAGCTTTGCGGTCACACAGAAGGGAGACAGGGAAAGGGAGCTCTTTAGCAGGGAGGCAGTCCTAATGTTCCCCCATCCCCGGGGGAAAGCAAAATGCATTTACCAAAACCAGTTGCCAGAAGGCAGGGAACCTGCCTTGTGCATTCGCTCTGCCCATGCAACAACCTGTTGATCCTCCTAAAGCATTTGGCTCACTTTACCCATTGAGAGTACATATCTGCATGGACTGATGTTGGATAATATGTCTGCAATTTTGACTTCTGAATGTAACAGTACTCCAGTCCTGATGCAATGGGTGGAGAAGAGCAGGAAAAAGTATTATAATGTCTACCTTAAACTAGTAAAGTCTAATGAAGATTAGCAACATCTACCAAATTAGACAAAGATTTTTACAGCATGTTGGATTCAGATAGTTTTCCTTTGAAGTTGTTGCATTTCTCTTGAAATGAGTCCTACAGGCATTATGATAAACAAGTTGAATATCCTGGTAAGTGACTTCACATCTGTGCATGCATACTTTTCTCAAGTCTTTGTCATTTAATAACTATTTTAATTGCACTGAATTAATAATTCCTTTCTCAACACTATCAGCAAACTGATACAAAAGATATATTACACTCACACATATTTCATTACAGAACTCCTTTCAAAATGTAATACTTTTGGTATTATATTTTGAGTTTCAAATGCATCCAGTGAAACCGTGATGGTGTTGCCAATAAGCACACGTGGACAAGGGACCCAACGAAATCCCAGTGCATTGCACACTGGATTTGCTACAATAAGCAAAGTGAAGACCAGATAGCCCAGGTTTGTGCTCTTATCTCCCGTGAATCCAATGATCCATGGAGAATTTTAACTACCTTTAACTCTCACAGACTGGTTTTTAAATGCCATGTACTCTTAATCTATACTGTATTTAGCATTCAAGGCTGGTTTTAAAAGTTTCTGAACTCTTTAGATACATTGCCTAGGAGCAACCATTTCATGAGGATGCAGTTATATTTAGATATAGGTGCTACATTTGGTATTAACTCCTTTTCCAAGATGGGAACCGGCTCTACTGTTATGAACGTTTTTCTGCTGGTATGATGTTGGACAAACTGGACACTAGACATCGGCTTGCAGATAGTCCTCCATGCAGAGAAATGAGGATGGAAGCAGACACTGGTAAAACGTAGTTCTTCCCACCATGGCTCCTTTCATTCAGGATAACATTCAGGATAACAGAGGATTGTTATCAGCCTCACCAACAAAAATTTTTTTTCTCTCACAGAAGAACAGAAATAGAAACAAGTAGAACAAAAGGTTTGCTACTGTAGACACACTGGTTGGCTTTTCATAGTATGGGCCAAGCTTGCAGGCACTGTATGTTACAGACTAAAGGTGCAAAGGCTGTGCTTAGCAAGGCACAGAAGATTTTGGAAGTGAGCGACTCATTTCATCTGTCGCAGTACATCCAACAAAAGGTTTTTTCCAGTGGTGTATTTTCTTGTTTCTTATACAATTATTTATTTTACTTTAAAGTCACAGTCACTGAGTCTCGGGGAATTTTATATGAAGGGTGCAGTAGAAGGAGTGGCATTTATAATTATTGGTTTGCATTTCAGTTTAATTGCTCTTTCACTAAACTGACCTTCAGAGCCTTCATACCTTGAAAATAATATTTATTATCAGAATTTAAACTCGGGATTTTCCCGAGTACTTTGTTCTAAGAAGGAAACAAAACTACTCCATCCAGAAAACAAAACACCTCTCCCAGCTGCTGCACGCTTCTGCCTGAAGTAAGCAGGATGGTGGGTGGGATTCAGTCTACAGCAATACCTCAAGCTTTTTGGTAAATAACACTTCACAGCTTTTGCATTAGTTCGTAGTATATGTCAGCATGCCTTTTATTCTAGCTGCTGGAAAGTACTGTGTCACAATCGCAACAAGAGAGACAGGGACCTACTGGAAAGAGTCCAACAGAGAGCTACGAGGATGATTAAGGGACTTGAGCATCTCCCCTATGAAGAAAGACTGAGAGAACTGCGGCTGTTTAGTCTTGAGAGAAGACGGAGAGGGGACGTTATTAATGTCTATAAATATCTGAACGGTGGTGTCAAATGGAAGGAGCCAGTCTCTTTTCTGTAGGGCCCAGCAATAGGACAAGCAACAATGGGTATCAACTTGAGCACAGAAGGTTCCACCTCAACAAGAGGAGGAACTTCTTTGCTGTGGGGGTGACAGAGCACTGGAACAGGCTGCCCAGAGAGGCTGAGGAATCACCTTCTCCAGAGACTTTCAAAACCCAACTGGATGCATTCCTGTGTGACATGCCCTGGGTGATCCTGCTTTGGCAGGGGGGTTGAACTCGATGATCTCTAGACGTCCCTTCCAACCCCTAACATTCTATGATGCTATGAATCTCTACATCCTGATTAGAAATGTCAGTAATTATAGATTGGGAAGTGTAGTTAATCTGCCAAGTTATTTGACAGAAGTAATCCAATGGGATATTCAGTAACTCAGCATAATCATCTGTTTCAAATCTTAATTAGATGCTCTTGGCTGGGTTTTTTTGCATCTACTTTTATATGACCTTTCTGATATAGAAGCTTTGAAGACTGGAACACTGAAGATTAATTTCACTTATTACTTATAATCAAACCTCCTTGTGAAACTGTAGATATGGAGTCTCAACAGGTACATAGCTGCTTGTTCAGTGCATTTTGATACACTAACACTTAGGTCTTGTGATTACAGTTTTACATGGGAAATCACCCTTTAGTAATTATTTTTACAGAATAGAGTGCAAGGGCTTAAATTTACAATGGGTTCTCATATAGAATGCATTTACAATCCAAAATGTCCAAAAACAGTATTTCATTTTTTAAAAAAATGCTACAAGTCAACATGGTGGAACAGTAAAAGAGAAATGGGAGAGAGAGAAGGGTTACCAACTAAAGTCCGAGGATTACCCAGACCCATTAATGCATGATCTCAAAACCTCTGACTACTTAAAAATAGGTCAAGTAGCATTTGCATCCTGTGGTCCTGTTATCAACACATTATGGACACTGAGAGCAACATACTTTTCATAGAGTCTTTGTCCTCTCATGAACACCTTCACCTCATTGTCCAGGGGAAACGTCCCGTCATCTTTTCGGAAGCGGTAGAACAGTTTGACATCCTTAAATTCCTTATGCTCATCACAGACTGAAACATAAAAAAAAAAATTAAATTTTCATACTGATGTTAAGGAGCTGAGGATACATTTAGCATGAACTTCAAAGCAAGCATATATGGAAGCTAACTCACTGTATTTCTAGAACATACAACTTTATTCACTTCTAAGAACTGATGAAATGTCTGGAGAAAACTTCCAAACAGGTAATCACATTGCTAGGTGAAGGAGATATGTGCTCATCAGTTTTGTAAGTATTACTGTGAACATAAAGAGAAAAAAAGCATTCACTGCTATATACACAGAAAATCTTTTGATGAAAACAGTCTTGTTAGCTTGTTTGTTTAAAAGGCCACCAGTGTAGAACACCCAATAATTTAAGGACTGACAAACTTCTTAAAGTTACTTATATCAGTTGAGCAATGGTGTAGGAAACCTGAGACTTGCTGCAGAAACAGTTAAAATCCAATTCTTCTGCCCTTTCAAAATTTTCTCCACTTCTCTGCCAAGCCAGCTAGCAAATAGCAGGTACAACAGGAGCACTCTGAGAAATCCTAACTGAGGTTTATAAGACAGCAGCTGACAATGGGCTCTTGTAATCGCAGAAGAGAGCTCCAGCAAGGACATAAATTAATGGGCGAGCTCTCCCAACCAAGCCTCTCTAGCAGGGCTGTCAGCCCATACACAGGCTCACTTTCTGCACCACAGGAGCAGGAACTGGTACCCCTTTTACTTGACATGGAAGTTGAAAGGATGCTCTCAGCATCCTGCATAACCCAATTAAACCTCTCTGATTTTATCCCAGTTCACTTTTCAAACTATTTTATTAACTATGAGTACAACACATGAACTTTTTTAAGAAATATCTGCACTATATGTGATATATACACACATACATATAAAATTAGTACAGCAGTTACAGTGTGCAATTAGATACCGAGGGAGAAAATATTTGAAGACGGTTAAAAGCTTTAAACAAGCGTTCAGCAATAAAACATCTATTGCTCAATTAGGCATCCACGAAACTCTTCACTGACATTTTCGCAATGGAGGATTAAGTAGTCAGACTTGAATACCCTATAATTACTTTATTCTTTAACTATCTACTGTGACTCCTAGTTTCCATAACAACCCAGAATTTTAATTTAATACCCAAGCAGATGCTGTAGAAGTGGCGTTCATTCAATATGTGCATTTCTTACTTTAATTAAGGTGTTGTTAACGTATTGCGGATAGCAGCAGTATCGCTGCGCATACAGTGACCTCTGCAAAAAGTCAACATTCATCTGTTTGCAGTCACTCAGTTTTCTCTTAAAAAAGGAACAAATGGTACATTTTGCCTTTCTGAAATGGGTAGTACTATACTTTTGAAATCAAAGGCTTGGATTTTCTTTGTGTGCACCAAAAGGCAACTAAATGCTAGCACTGAATTGGAAGTCTCCTTTTCATCAGTGTAAATTGTTATTCCAGAAGCTGAAAAGAACACATCTGAAATAGACAACAAGTTTAGAAGAAAATCGGGGCACAGTTGGACCACTAACTTTCTTGCAGCTGTACCAGCACTAATGTTTGTGCAGCTGGGTGAGGGACAGGGCCAGAGAACTAATCCACGTGAGAAAAATGACCTTTTTTTGCTGGCTGATTTTTCAGCTAGATTTTTCAGCTGGAAAAATGTGCTCTGGGGAGCAGGGAGGTGAGGCCAGTGATGAGAGAAGGGACAAGATCCATCTGGGGCTGCTCTGGAGGCAGGGAAGCAGCAGTACAGTCCCCACTGACTTCCCACCCCCTGTCCTGACATGGGGAATGTCACTCCACACCTCTTTTGCCTCTCCATGTCCCTCGTGCCACAGGGGACCTTGTGAAGCAGCACAGTTCAAGGGAGATGCTCCCTTCTACCTGTCCTATACCTCGTCAAAGAACAAGAGCAGGATCTCTCCGTTTCACAGCAGTCAGTAAAATGTAGCTCAGAACTTTTTAGCAGCTGATACTGCACTTACCATGGTGGATAATGCTGTGATCCAGTAATTTCTGCACCAGTTTAATTGCCGTCTCTCGGTCTGAGGCCTCCTTATGGTCAATCAGCCAGTCGATCAGCTCTTTGGCAACAAAGCAGTTTGGGTAGGTCTTAAGGTGGTGACGTCGATCTTTAATGACCTTTTCCTCATGCAGTCGGAGCCTGGGGATCAAATCACCTTATGAACATCAAGTGTGAAGAGCCTTTGTAACCAGCAAGACTGAGACAAGAGTGGAGCAGATGCACCTAAGCTCTGCTCACAGGATGAGCTTTGCAGGTGTTGGAAAAGGAAGAGACTCGGTCATACATCCAGTGATGCCATCTGACCACCAGGCAATCCACAGCAACTATTTGTTAAAAAAATGGTTTTCTGCCCATTGAAAAAGATCAAAAAATGAAGAACAGCACAGCATAGTAAGGCCATTAAAATATTTCCTCTGGATCAATTAAACTGTCAATAATTTTGAATTAATTTTCCGACATTACCACTCATACTTTCCATGTTAGTCTTTTATTTTGTGGTATCGCTGTCATGGATTATTTATTTTTTTTAAAATCTCATTAATTTTTATAGCTGTAGCTTTTTCCTTGGTTGGGTAACAGCATTTTACCTCCAGCTGCACAACAAGCATAGCATTTACGACTTACAATAAAGAAGTTCTGAGTAATGCTATAATAATTGTAGGGGGTACAACTATCTCTATTTTCTAGAGAGGGATGTAGCACAGAAGGGCGTTAACTTGAGCCTCAAGAAGCACAGAGCAGGAATTCAACCAACTGCCCTCTCAACGTGATTCCAGTATGAAACAATTACTTCCCTTTAGAATGAAAGAAAAGGAACATATTTGGCTGAAATCAGTGAAGAAAATATTATTAGGGCATTATACAAGGCTTACGTAGACCTCTACCTAAAAATACTAGCAAAGCAATGTTTCTGTTTTGCAGCAGTTTGCCTTGAACGACATTGGAATGGCCAATCTGCGGTATGAATTCAAAGTCAGCTTCGCAAACTTCATTAAAAAATTAGGACCTTTTGTATTAAAAATACTGATAAATCAGATTAGTATTCTGGAAAGATGCGATGGTAAATATTCCATGTGTTGTGAAATTGTCTGTGCTAAAATACCTTTGCTTAAAGCATATTTTCCAGATGTGCTCTAGCAGCTATTGCCATACTTGTAAAGAAAAGCCTACACAGTTTTAATTATAGAACATGCAATTATCAGTGTCTGATGGAGCTTTACATTTAAAATATTTTCCAAGTTCTGTTAACATTCATCCAGTCTTATGTTGCACAATAATCTGCAAGAACAAAACTAGGGGAAAAGCACAGAATACATTTGCAGATGGCTCGACCCAGCTTTCAGTCATCAGTTTAAGTCTAAATGCATGGAGTTCGTCTAATACAAGAGGGAAACTCCCTTCTATGAAATTCTTTGTCCAAACATTGTGTAGGAGTGTGCCTGGACTGGTCTAGCATTCCACAAACAAGTCAGTAGCCAAGAACCCCAGAAATGTGTATCTCTGTCTTAAATCCTGACCGAAGGCTTTCCTGCAGTTGGTGGGATTATAAATATTTCAAGATCTCTGGCATGTCAAAAGACACAGGTTCCCACTACAACCATATTCCTGACTCAGAGCATTTATAGGGTCTCTCTACATACCCTTCTGTCTATACTCATAAAACTCATAGAAATTTCATTATCTTAATTATCTCCACCCACTTGCTAAATTGCATCCAAATTTGCTAAGAGGTTATGAAATCATTAAGTCAAACAGAGCAAGCCTCAAGAAACCTGAAAAACCAAATTTACTCACAATTTCCAAATGGAAGTGGCAACTTCTGCAGCCTACAGCAATTGTATCCATACTGAATTATGTCTAGGATAATTTATTTGCAATAAAGAACAGAGAGAGAATGCAGATTTTCTCCCTGGTGGTGTACATTGTTTTCTCTGTCAGTGCTCCCTCACCTCTACAAGCCTGCTAAAACTCAAACTGGATAGAAGAGAAGTAGCTCAATAAAATGCAATTGTATCTAAAAGCCTCAGGTAAAGTAATTGAGCATAAATTGCAGTATGCAAATCAAAAGTTTAGGCAGGAATTCTAAAAATCTGCCCATGTTCAGAAATATTTATTAGGAGCCAAATCAAACGGGATGAAAAGGAAACAAAAGTAAACGTAGCAGTAAATGCAATTAGACACTCAAGTGAAGTGGCCAATCCTTTATCCCTTGGCATTAGGAAAGAGGTTTCTCACCAAAAGACCTTGATGTTTTCCCTCTAAGTAATGATAATCACTTTTGCATGATGACTGGAAAAGACCAAACTTGACACCAGTCACATTTCTCTTGCAAGAAGTTTTTCTCAAGAGCTGTTTAGGAGAATTAGCTACCTGACAAACCCTGACCTTTCTGAGGGGAGAAGGGTGAGAAGAGAGACGGGGAACAACAAAGGCTGATGGGGGGGACACCTTGATTCAACAAGCCTTTGAGAAGTTTTCCCTCTTTCTACAATTTAATAGCTTAACACCAGAAAACAATCTTGTGTACACCAGTACATCATCCATATGTAATTCCATATTACCTGCCAGATTTTGCACTTGGGGTGACAGTCTCCCTTACCTGCAGAAATCTACAGGAGAACTAAAGCTACTGCCTGTGAACTGTAACAGGCATATGAAACCCTTTAATATTTACAAATTGATACCCAAGGCTCTTATTCATACTTACAACAAATAAAGACACTCTGTATTTGCAAGCACGCATGCCAGAACAGTTTTTTCAGGGACCTGTCTAAACAAGAGTCGCTCCTAATTAAAAACATGTAGGGACTCTTGCTTCAAGCAGAAGAGCCTCCCTCCTGCTTAACATGGAACGGGCTAACCCAGAACACGCTGCTCCTGCTTTGCAGTAAACGTGGTCAGAGTTAATCAGGAACAATGTTATTTGTTGAATGGCTATTAGGCAGTTTGCCAACTGTCAGAAAAGTCATAATGGAAAAATCAAAATCTCTGCCTAGAAATGAAGAATCAGGCACTAGCTTGGGCAGAAATTGCTCTTGAAGCTACTTGAAACTTGCATTTTGTTTTCCACCACGGAAATTATGTATTTTGAAGTTTCTTGAATCTTTTTCTGAATCAATGGATAAGGATTTTGCAAAGGCAGTGTCTGCACAAATGTCCAGCTTTCCTTTTACGTCCCAGAATAGGCCAGCCTGCTGGCTGAAGACAGCAATGATGTCACTAACTGGACCACGGTCCAAATATCTCACCCAGCTATTACCCTCTATTAAGTCTAGTAGTTTGTGCTTGGCTAATATAAATCTTGCAGAGCACCATCCAGTCCTGGTTTCTGTGCATGAAAAGACAAAAAGCTTCCTGCTCTTCTTGGTAATTTTCCGAATAATTCATCTGCTGTTTCCTAGTACATCCTATATAGTCCCTGTGTTTATCCCAGCAAAGCTCACTAAAAATGTGCAGGAAACGTGTTGGTTCCTGTCATTCAATAGACAACATGGTATGAAGACTTTTATATTGTTCTCCACTCATTCACCTCTTCTAACTTCTCTGAAGCAATCACACACACACATACATATGCATATATCACACAATCATACAATAGTTTGGGTTGGAAGGGACCTTTAAAGGCCACCTAATCCGCCCCCCCTGCAATAAGCAGGGACATCTTTAACTGATAAGGTTGCCCAGAGCCCCATCCAACCTGACCTTGAATCTTTCCAGGGATGGGGTGTGTATCACCTCTCTGGACAATCTGTTCCAGTTGTTCTCCACTCATAATAAAAAATTCCTTCCTTTTTTTGAAAAATAAGGAAGTAATATAAACAAAAAATAAATGAGAAATACAGAATTTTCTCATTAGAAAAAAAAAAATCTTCCTTATATCTAGTCTAAATCTATCCTCTTTTAGTTTAAAACCATTACACCTTGTGCTATTATAATAAAAAATATCCCTATTCCTACTCTAAATTCTGTCTTCATCTTTCTTATAAGCCCCCCTTTAAATACTGAAAGGTCACAATAAGGGCTCTCTGGACCCTCCTCTTCTCCAGGCTGAACAACTCCAACTCTCTCAGCCTTTCTTCCCAGAAGAGGTGTCCAGCCCTCTGATCATTTTTGCGGCCACTCCTCTGAACCTGCTCCAGCAGGTCCATGTCTTTCCTGTGCTGAGGACTCCAGAGCTGAATGCAGTATGTCAGGTAGCTTCTCACCAGAGACAAGTAGAGTGGGACAATCACCTCCCTTGACCACTGCTTTTCATGCATAAATACAGGTATTATCTACATCACAGAATACATCATTATAGAACATACCTTTTTTTAATGGAAGAACAAAATGCCAGTGAAGAGATCATTTAAAACTGAGATTCTTAGCAGGATTTACTAATTGCTGAACAATATACACTGATGTTGTAATTAGTCATGGCATGAAGCACATTGTGCCCCAGAGTGCTCAACTGCTGCATATGAGTTTGAGCATGTTCAAGGGTTACTGCTGCACTACACCTCACTTTAGCACATACTCTTGGTTTCAATGACTACGTCAGGTTAAGCCCTGCCAGTCAGCATGCACTGAACTACTACAGTTTTATCACCTTTAGGTAAACTCTGAACAAAAACCATATTAATCCCTTGAAAATTAACAGTGATATGCAGAGGGGAAAAGCACAGAAGGTGGCTTCTGACATCTTCAAATTGATTCACAAGTTTCATATATTTGGAACTTCTTTTCGAGAAGGATTTACTTGTTTTCATGCGAAGGAAATCATGACATCCTTTGTGACAAAAATATTTGGACAGAAAAAAATATCTTGCCAAAGATGACATTCGTGGTGAATACAGAGCATGTGTTTTTCACACCTCTACTCAAGGGACATCACAGGTGCTCCACTGGCAGGTAGAACTGCCCTTTTCTGTTGGAAACAGAACACTTTTGTATCCTCTCAGAGATGACAAAGGTTGGCCGTTTTCCGAATGCAAGCATCTGACCTGTGTACAGCACGGGAGACAGGCAGCTCACTAAGAGATGGCATTTTCCAAAGTGTCTTGGTGACTTAGAAGCATAATTCCCACTGAAAGTTAAAATGCACAGGTCAGCTGCAGACCCAATTCATTACAAAGTACGTGCACATGTGATGGCATTTGTGTACATATACACACTTGGGAAAATGCAGAACTACATGAAATGTCCTTTACACTAAACTTTAGCCTTTGCACTGTCAGCAAAAAAGTTAAATAGATCAGTGACGCCCTAAACTTTGTATGCAGAGGCCATCGTCAAGGTACTCTGCAAATGTGATGTGAGTTGCCAGGAGAAGCATTTCCAGCTGGGCTTGCCAAGTCTCAGCTGAAGTGTCAGTGGTTTGCTGCTTCTTGTTCCTCTTTCTATTTATTCTTCAGATCTGCAATCACTTAGTTCTCTAACTTGATATTCACACCCTTTAAAACCCCTTAAAGCATGGGGTCATACTGGAAATAGAATGAAGATATTTTTGTGTTGGCAGCTGTGGCAGAGAAGGAGTTCTACCATCTGAAACAGGGTTAGTGAGAGTGTCTTCAAAGCAGCTCCTGATACCAGTTCTCATCACTGTGTTTATCTCCACTTTTTTTGCCCACAGTCATGTAGTCAACATGAGGAGATGCCAGAATGCAAAGCCAGATAGGGAGATTGCAGATAAACTATCTCACCAGTGCCCCTGTGGCTTTAAATAAAACACTGGAGCTGCCTCTTTTATGAAGTCCTTTTTTATAAATTCAGAATGTAATAAAATCACTGAGCCTGCAACCAAGCTTGCACAGGGACATCCGCAATACCCATTACATCTTACTAACACTGGCAGGGGGCAAAGAAAGCTCTGGGGAACAGAACCAAGGCATGGCTCAGGGTCTAGGATGAAATCAAAATGATGTCTCTTGGAGACACTCCTTCAGCCTACAAATACAGGCCAAAAATTCATACCCATAGCCTCCCCTGAGAGTATTCTAGACTGCAGAGGAAATTAGATCTGTGTATTTGTATCGATCTGTCATAAAACTAGAGACCACTTGCAAAACCAATGTTTTGATTTCTAAACCTCAAAGGTGTATAATCTGAGCCTGTGTCTGATCTTCATTTAAAACAACACAGCATAAAGTTATTGATATGGTAAAATAGTGAATGTAAACAGGATCTTTAGACAACTTTTATATCAAGTTTTGGAATGTTTATGTTGGCATTTTTCTAGGGTTTGACCCTGCAAGGAAAAGGAATATGTTCAGTGTACTGCTGACTCCCCTCCACTGTTCTATTTGGGCTGTGATATACCCTCATGTGAGGGTAGTCTAACAGTACCACCAAATCAGAACAATATTTGTTCATCTCTCTATCAAGAAGCAGGAAAACTTGGTATCTTGCAAGGTTACATATCTACCAGCACTTTCTCCTCACGTCCACAGCAAGCTGTGAAGTGGCTAATCGCCCTGCCTGCCAAGCCAGTTCACTTTTAATCAAAATGTGTACAAATGGGACTAATACTTCCAACTGCCTGCGCACTTGAATCTTGCAAGCTTCTGTCTTGCTGGAAAGCATAAAACTGTCTTTTACAAAGACAAAAACACAAAATGCAGGAGTCATAAGGAAAGTGGAAGTTTGACTGTCTCACTCCAGCTGTCTGCTCTCTGGGCTGAAGCTGTCAGGACTCAGGAACTCACAGTTTTCCTCCTCTGTAAGGAAGTAAAATACAATTGTACTTCTCACTCATGTATGGATGAGCTGGGATGCAGACATGGGACGGATGCATGGAGGTCAATGTCTGTGTGATGCTACTATGTGGATCCCCAAAAGAACTGATGTACTTTTCACTGAAGAACAAGCCATCTTTGCTTATGTCTATCACCTAGGTTTTATTCATGTTATTTTTCTCTGTCTCCATTGCAAGGATATTCTTTGGCTTACTAAATCAGTAAGTACTATGGAGACTAATTTTCTTGGGGGGGGTCTTCTTCCCAAATCTAAACTGAATACTTCTACCATAAACCATCAAAATTTCAAAGTGCAGACCAGAAACCACAGGACAACTGTTGTTCTAGATATCCCTTGACTAGATTAACACTGTAGCCAAAAGCAAACCAACTCTCGCTGACTTATGCTGAAAATTACTCTCAATAAAGGAAGCATTTTACAGATAGAAAACTGTGGAAGGAGCAGTATAGGTCTCATGGGAGGCCAGTGAAAATCAATGAAATTTGTGGCAGGGAACATAGACCTGTTATCTCAGTAAGAGCACTGGGAGTGGTGAATGTTCCTTTGAAATGTTAAACAGGCTAAACTGGGGGCAAACACAGGTCCAACAGCCCAAGCCCTACTGCTACAGCTATTCCTGCTAGCACTGCCCTTCAGATATCTGGAGAGACACCAGGAACTGTGGAATAGGATGCTGGACTACATGTCTGCATCACTTGAGTCACAAAGAGCAAGGACAGAAGGGGCTGTGGGTGCCAGAAAGCCCTTCTGTGTTACAACCATGCTCTTGGATGCACATTGCAGCCCAAGGGAGTAGCGGAGACAAAAAAAAGCTACAGGTTGAGGTCTCTTATGAACCAAGGCTGACATCCCTTTTACATTTACCCTCCTGAGAAACAAGGAGGTCTTTCCACCCACCCACCTCCCAGGGCATCTGGGGGAGAACAGATCCGTAACACTCAGAAAGTGCTGCAGTACTGAGCAAGTCTGCACTGCAAACAGTAAAAGGTGGTTTCTGCCAGAGGTAACCCAAGAAATCCATGGGAGAACTGAAATTAGCTAAGGGCCTTATCTCAAGTGCAGTTGTGATATTTCTCCCACCCTGTCAATGAGTGACAAATAGTTTTACTGAGACATTTTAATGGCTTTGGGTAACTCCTGATCTCAAAGTCCTTCCAGGCCTGGCTGCTCACAAGTCTGCGCACCACAGACCTGCAGGACATGTTCTCCCTGATATTTTATGCTCCTCAGAAGGGCACCAATCGTTTGCACTCCTTTCAGCAGTCTTTGGAAACCCTGCTGAAAGCAAGAAAACAAACCCCTCTGCCTTCATCATTAATAATGCGTCATGCTGCAGTAATAACTCTATTGCTTTTAGCAATTGGTTTCCATCTCTACACAAAACTCTTAAGCAATTACTGTGCTGTGTAATCATGAGCGTCGTTAAGCACAAATAACCAGTACCTGACAGGTAATAAAATGAGTAATAAAATACTGAATGCTATGTACTATTGTTAACAAACCTAATTTTATGCTGAGGCTATGATTCAAGACTTTTTACTCACTTCCAACAAATAAGTAGGTTCATCTTAAAATTAGTCTAGATGCAAAAATCTTTCAATATGCAATGTGTTGTATTAAAACCATCACACTTTATCTCTTCCCATTATACATGAATAGCTTCCTTTTTTTCATGTTTAGCATAACTGCATTACGGGATTTATTTTTATTTTGAAGGAAGCTGTGAAAGCAGTAAGTGAAAAAATACTGACTAGAAAAGGCACACCATGTTGAATTTCTTTAAATAAAAAATGTTATCTTAACATATTTTGGCACTGATTCATGCTTTTTTTACCTCCTACAACTATCAATACCACAATATGCTGGATGTTACACTAACAGAAGACATGATTCAAGGGAGTCCTTTATGCTGTCTTCCAGAACTCTGATGAAATCCAGTGGTTAACCACTAAACTATAATATAAAACTGGAATTGATGCAGATTTTTAAACACTGAAAGTAATGATCCATTTGACTGGGTCACCTAGATGTGATCAAATTGTTGGATGACCTTCACAGTGCAAAAATAGAAATGGAGGAACAGGTAAGACTATAACACGCAAAGTTGTGCATTAACAACAAAATACTCTGCTGAAAACTGAGAACGTGGAGGCTGAAAGCAACAGAATAAGAAATAGCTGAATGTGCAGTAGCTAAACTTTAACTGACTAGAGGCTATTATTAGGATGAGACCATACAAAAAACAAAGGCAATTAAGTTGTACTCATTGAGATGCTTCCAGAAATAATGGGAAATCCAGTTGTTCATGTTATTGCATATGATACTACCAGACATGTACCTCTTGAGTCTAGCCTTATCTAAGCAAAAAGTGAGAGGAACAGACTTGTTATCTATAATCTTTCAGGTGCGTTAAAAGCAGAATGTAAGAAAAGCTATTTAAAGTCCTGCTGAGTGATCCTAAGGTAAAAAGTAGACAAAGGTTTGGAGGAAAACTTTATAGTTGTTACTTGAGACAAGAACTTACCTAACTTTAAAAGAACTGTAATAAATGTCCCAAAGGATCCCATGTTAAAGTATTCTTCAGAAGACCTTCCGGTCTTTTTTTTATAATTGCATGACTTACGCTGATACCTATGGTCAACCTTGGGAATACTACAGGGAGGAAGAATATCAGAGGCTGGCCTTTGAATGCACTATACCAAATCTCACAGCCTTTTTAAAGCCCTATTTCACATCAACTGCAAGAAAGAAAAGTTCAAGCACTGTCTATATTAAGACATTTGCTGTTTCTATTAAGGCTTTTAGTAAAAGTGGGTATGCAATATACAGACATTCTTCATGTGCTTGGCAATGCACAGGAGCTGTAAGTATGACAAAAGATGTCCATATTCGTGAGCATGCTTCCTTGCTTTTGCAACAGGATATTACTTGGTTTTCTTTGTTACTCTGCAGGCATATGATGGTCCTTCTGTGGCTGATTGGAAGTACAGGTATTAACTAGCCTATCATTATTGTACAGTCAACACCAAACTTGTGGCATGTTTTTCATCCAGTGTCTGAGGGAAATCCTACGATCTTTGTGACATACAACTGTGTCAAAAAATAGCTGGGGAACTGCTGTGAGGAAACCCCATAAGTGGGCCAGCAGTATGCGTAGAAGCCAAGGCTCTGATCTGCATCCTTACTAGATCAAAGTGTAGAAGCCAGGAGGAGCTGCAATGACAGAAGAACCCTCTGCCAGATCCACAGCCCAGCTCTGCATTTTACTTTTTGGTGAAGCCTCTACATGTCTGTACTCAGTTGGATTTCTTGCCTCCACACGCAACACCCACTCATTCCGCTGAGACCCAAATCACCAGATTTGTAGGAAGCTCCAGCCCCTCACCTGAGATCTTGTGAAGCTACAATGAAGAACCTGACTATATAGTCATAGTCACCCTGGTATTTTCAAGACTGGAATTTGTCTAGTCTTATACAGTGGCATATAATATTTTTTTAAGTATTTATTGAACCTATATAGAGTAATTATTAAAGTAAATAAATCAAAACAGGATAGAAGCCCAAATAGACTCATGTTACAACATTTTTCAGTTCCCTTAAGTTGTCACGTTTGCTTAAAAAAATCAATGCTTTGAGTGTAAAATATAAGCCAGTATGACCTGCACAGTCATATGGAGGCAACAAATCAGTAAAATCCTAATTAACATTCTCATTTATGTTTTTCTTTAAGAGAAATCTGGAACACTCATTAAGTTTTCACTGCGAGTGCCAAATGCAAAAGAAGAAATGAATCACGATCTACAGAAAAAAAATGAAAACTGTTGATTGCCCCAAACTACACTAAATGAGTTCCAAAGGCATCTATGCCAAATGGTAATAATGATTTTACTCAACAATTCTGCAACATAATACTACTGTATTCATTTTTTAAACATAGAAAGGTTTGCTCTCTGACACAAATGTTTTAATGATAAAGAACTGTCCTATCTGCTTTAAATCTCTTTCTTTATGTAGGTCATACAAACATGTAACATGAAGAATTACAGTATAGGAATTTAAGGGCATTACTCAATGGCATGAAGTTCCTCACTGCTTAAATTCTGGCAAAATAAGGAAGAACTTTGTTATTAAGGAAAATGCATTAATAAAAATCCTTGTTAAAGACTAATTTATCCTATTTAAAGGATTTTAGCTTTGCAAAAACCTAGCCTTTGTATGAGCTCAGCATTTTTCTACATCTGATATATGATACGAAGAAATACACAGCTGCTGCATAACCACTTGTTATGAATAACTCCTTCTGTCAGGACACTATCAAGGATCTTTTCTTATTTGATTAGGCCTTGTTAAATGTTCATAAGTAGATAAACATTGAAAAGATAAATACTATAGAAGTGTTCTTCCTTGCTCTTAAAATTAAATGGAAATTTTCCTTTAAAATAATAAGTAAATCAATAAGGAGCCCAGACAAGTCATGCTGCTCTGCTGAAGAGCTTGCTCCCGTTGCTGGGCCATGTGTTTGCCATTTCTCATTCTAGGCAAAATTCTCCCCCCTACATGCAGAAAACCCAGTGAACGGGTATTTATGTGCTCCGACAATGATTTGAAACTGTGACTTTTTACTGTTTTCATAAGTCAGAACATTCATCCCGATCCTTATTCACTAAGAAACTGCATCAGCCTCTGTTGAATGCTGGTAGACTTAGATTATTACAATATAGTTGCATTTGCAACATGCTCCAAACTCTGGGTCAGGCCTGAACCTGAATCTGAAACACCTGCACAGACAGTTAGGGATAGGCTTTAGATGGGCAACAGGACAAGAGGAGGTGAGAGGTTACCTGAGGTTAGGGCCTACACTGTTCTGTTACACAGATACCCACCTCTCAGCAGTGTAAATGGCCCAACACTGTGTTAATCCTAAATCTAATTCATTTGCGCAAGAGAAGCCTTGACATCCTGAAGAAAGGCAGGATCTGTAGGAGCCTGGGTAAGGTTGCTCCTCAGATGGTGTCAGTAACCCTGGTTGTACAGATGGACCGCTGTCACCTCTGGTAGCAGCTACCCAGACACATGGAGGCATGCTAAAGAGCATGCCAAGGTTTAGTCCATTACTCACCATGGCTTCCAAAGGACAATACGAACAGTGCCAATTAGGTATTAATTTGAATGTAACTTCAATGAGCTTTCTGGATGCTAACTATTAAGATTTCAGCTCATACATAAGCAGGCTGTGCATATATGAACAGCTGAAACCGCAAAAAATTTGTGGCCACTGAAGAAATGAAATCATTGATCAAGTGGCCTAGATCTTTCTGTGCCTTCTTCAACAGGTCTATCATTTTCTGAGCCAGATCACTGGTATTTTACATGAAAGGATGTACTATGTACAGTCTTCAGCCTGCAAGCCAAATGCCACAATTTCCAGTCCAGAACTTTTCCTTAGCCACTATATGTTTAAATAAATTCTTCTCTTCATGTTTATTGTGCTTCTTCTAAAGAGTTTATGCAATCCCTTTTTCTTCTACCTTTGCCCGAGTAATGTGTTTCCCAAGGGGGAAACTGGCCTCATATAAACTCAGATGTTCCATATTAATCAGAAAAGAAATCAACACAGAATACAAACATATTTCATGTGAAATTATGTAGGATACACTGTTTCAGCTGTGTTGTTTTACAGATTTAAAAAAAAAAAAAAAAGGCATGTAAAGTTCTTAATGTATTAGTTTGGAGCAGCTCTACCTCCCCTGCAGCCATACAAAATGAATGCAAGCAATTACCTATCAACTACCACTGTTTGATTCATAACAGTAGGCCTGAAGTATAGCACTTGGAAAACCACCACTTTATAGAAACCTAAAATGACTGGATTTTCTCCATTATTAAATATTTTTAATGGACACAGGCCTTGCAGGATTGTGACAAAGCACAATGGCAAACAGAGAAAGCAACAACTCTCATTGCTTTGCACATGTTGAAAGAAATACTATTATTTTCCAAAAGGTGGGATAATGGTTGGGCACATGCCTGATTTAATCATGTCTTTGATCTCATCTGCAAAGGCAAGGGAATATATCTCATTACCTTCCAGATGGATTATCAGATGAGACATGCCACTCCAAAGGAAGAAAGTGTTAACAGTTCTACCACCCTGTTCCCTCAACGTGGGACTGAAAATCCACTTTCCACAAGAGAAGCTGGATCCATGGGACAGTGGAAAACCAGGAATTTATGCACATAAATAAACTCCCAAACTGAGCCCTTTGTGCACCATGTGAGAGGATCTGAGGGGACTCAATCTGTTTGTTTTATCGCCATGCAGGCAGAGAGAACAGAGGAGCAGGTGGTTTGCCATGAGATTACTGCTCCTCTTGTAATGCCAGCATGACATAGCCAGCAGGATTTCTGGCACTAACATGATCTACTGGCCTTCCAGCATGTGGTACTCTGTAGACTGTCCCTCTATATTAGGGATGCATATGAATGTCTGCAAATGAATGTGGGTGATGATAGCATTGAGTCTCTGTAGGTAAGAATCAGAGAGAAGGCCAACAGGGATGATATCATGGTGGTAGTCTGTTAGAAACTACCTAATCAGGATAAAGACACAGATGAAATATTTTATAAGCAGTTAGGAGAGATTTCAAGATGGCTACCCCTTGTTCTCATGGGGGACTCCAACCTCCCGGCCGTTTGTTGGAAGTACAATGGAGCAGAGAGAGAACAGTCCAGGAGGTTCCTAGAGTGTGTGGGAGATAACTTCTTGATGCAGTTGGTAAGGGAGCCAACCAGGCAAGGTGCCCTCCTTGACTTACTGCTTGTGAACAGAGAAGGACTTGTTGGAGAAGTAACCATTGGAGGTCGACTGGGGAATAGCGATCATGAAATGATAGAGTTTTCAATTCTTGGGGAAGTTAGGACGGGGGTCGGTGAAACCTCCACCTTGGACTTCCAGAGAGCTGACTTTGGTCTATTCAGGACGCTGGTTCGGAAAGTCCCTTGGGAAGCAGCCCTCAAAAACAAAGGAGCCCAGGAAGGCTGGGTTTACTTTAAGAATGAAATTATGAAGGCTCAGGAGCAGGCTGTCCCTGTGTGCTGGAAAATGAGCCAGCGGGAAAGAAGACTGGGCTGGTAGAGCAGGGAGATTTTGCAGGAACTCAGAAACAAATAAAGAGTGTATCCACTTTGGAAAAAGGGTCAAGTGAATCAGGAAGCATTTAAGGATATTGTAAGGTCATGTAGGAAGAGAATTACAGATGCAAAAGCTCAGTTAGAACTTAATCTGGCCATCTCTGTTATGGATAATAAAAAATGCTTCTATAAATACATGAATAACAAAAGGAGGGTCAGGGAAAATCTCCACTCCTTATTGGATGAGGCAGGGAACATAGTAACAGAAGATAAGGAAAAGGCTAAGGTGCTTAACACCCTCTTTGCCTCTTTAACAAAAAGACTAGATATCCTCAGGACAACTGGACTCCTGAGTTGGTAGGCAGGGATGGGGAGCAGAATACCTGTCCTGTAACCCAGGAGGAAGTAGTTAGTGACCTGCTGGGCCACTTAGATCCCAACAAGTCCATGGGTCCGGATGGGATTCATCCTAGGGTGCTGAGGGAGCTGGCGGAAGAACTGTCTAAGCCCCTCTCCATCATTTATCACTGGTCCTGGCTAACCAGGGAGGTCCCAGATGACTGGAGGTTGGCCAATGTGACACCCATCCACAAGAAGGGCCAGAAGGAGGATCCGGGGAACTATAGGCCTGTCAGCCTGACTTTGGTGCCTGGCAAGGTTATGGAGCGGTTCATCCTGAGTGCCATCAAGAGACATATAGGAGACAATGAGGTGATCAGGCCTAGCTAACATGGATTTAGGAAAGGAAGGTCCTGTCTGACCAATCTCATATCCTTCTATGACTAGGTGACCCTCCTAGTGAATGAGGAGAAGACTATGGATGTGGTTTACCTCGACTTCAGCAAAGCCTCTGACACAGTCTCCCACAGCATCCTCCCGGAAAAGCTGGCAGTCCATGGTTTGGACAGGTGCACCCTTCACTGGGTTAAAAACTGGTTGGATGACTGGGCCCAGGGAGTGGTGGTGAACGGTGCTGCATCCAGTTGGTGTCTGGTGACCAGTGGTGTACCCCAGGGATCAGTACTGGGCCCAGTCCTATTCAACATCTTTATTGATGACCTGGATG
>WUAM01000217.1:1727724-1752965 GCA_024336885.1 Actenoides hombroni | reverse complement strand
AAGAAGTTTTTCCTCATGTTGAGGTGGAACTTCCTGTGTTTCAGCTTGCAACCATTACCTCTTGCCCTATCACAGGCCACAACTGAAATGCAAGCATGGGACTGTACTAGTCATAGAGAGATCAGAAATAGTGAAGGATGTTTTGGGAAGAACCAGTGTGGATCTAGGGAGTTTTGTTCTTTCTCTTCTACAACTGCTTGAAGATTAATGGTAGTGAAACTGTGTTTTAGAAAAATATTCCTCATTTTGCTGTCCATAGTTATAACAGACTCCAACTTCTAATTTCTCTTAGGCAGGAGAGAATTTCCAAATTTCTGGCCAAATTTGATTCAGTCTTTTTATTTTCAGCTTGAGATTGGTTATCGTCATATTTGTCACCAGCCAGACTAGACACAGTGGGTGTAACTTTGATACCTGAACAAAGTTCTTGAGTGTCATCCAAGGTACACTGCAGTAACTGGCACAGCCACACAGGACCACCTCATGGTGCTGCTAATCTGACAAGAGCCTAGCATCATCTTGAAATAGCACTTGGAGTGCCTTGGGTATATAAAATAGCCTTTACTGCTTTTGTTTAGGCAAGTTGAATCAAGCCCTCCATTTGGAGTTGAATCTCAACCATCCTGGTGTCCTTAGGTTGAGCCAAATCTTGCCCTGTAGCAAACGTGACTTTTGCAAACCTTATAATCTGAGCTGCATCTTTATTCTAAGCATAAATTTGACCCTCTGTCCAAAAAGAAATAATTCCCTCAAGCCTTACCTGTGGGATCAGTTGCAAGGCCAACAGCCTTGAAACTGCCATTGACACCTCCGAGTAGCTGGCTCCAGTGACTGCCTTAATTCTGGGGATGTAGTCTGAGTAGTTACACTTGAACTCCACAACATCCTCAGAAGAATTGAATTTAGCCAGGAACCTCAGAGCAGATGCCATGGCTTTTGTAACATCTGCACATGTGTCATAGATTTCATAGCCCAGAGTGACTCCAGATAACAGCGTTGAATTGTTGATTGTTTCAATAGCATGTATCATTGCAAGTGTCTGAAGAAAAATTTGAATTTCAAAGCTGTCAGAAAACACAGAAATTCTATTTTAGAAATACACGGTGGGAACAAGGCTGAAACAAAGCCCATTTTGAGCGTATCACTCAGAATTTGACAACTACTGAAAAGAAGGGATGGATAGTATGTTTTGTGTGATTTGTTTGGGTTTTGTTATACAAAAGATTAGAAACGATATCATTTTGTCTCACCTAAATCGGAAATTAAGAAAAATAAACACAAACCAAAATATACCTGAACAAAATTGTTTTTCTAAAACAAACCAAAAAAAGGTACTAAAAAGTTAATTTTCATGCTACATGAAAATGTAACAAATGTAATTTTCATGTTACGTGAAAATTTGCAAGTGGTATCTTCAGGAAGCATCTCTCAAAGTCAGTGAAGCTATTCCAATTTACTTCATATTCCCAGTAAGCTTTTTTAAAAATGTATTTGCTTACTACCAAAATCATGAAAGAAAAAAAGAAAGAAAGGAAAGGACTAAATATTTCATAATGGAAGAAAATATTTCAGAGGCTGAGGTCTTCTCGTGATTGTATCAATGTCTCTAAAATCCTCTCTAAACCTGATGTCGTACATCTATCACCCTCCAGTGGATATGATAACAGATGCTTAATCAGAACAGTGCTAGCACAAAATGACTACACTATAACCAACTTTTCTCTCAGGCAAGCTTCTCTAAAGTTTACAGATCTTGCAAACTAAATTAAATTTCAAATGGACCAGAGACAGTTTATGACTATGTAGAAAAATAATGGAGGACTGACAAAATTGTCAACTTCAGCATAATTTTGAAATAAATCCACATAGATAAATGCATGTCCAGCTGATTATTATACTTGGAAGTGGAATTAAGTTGCATGTAAATTTCAGATAAAATTTGAGGATTTACACCTGTCTTAAAATTAAAGAAAATGTATATTTGGAACTCCTGGGCTTAGGAAAGATTTATTATATACTTAAAATTAAGTTCTTCACCAGATTTCCTTTGCATTCTTTCCAGAAAAATGCATGTTTCAAGGACAGTAGAATTTGGAGCCAACAAAATAAATTTTCTGACACAGTCTGAACCTAGACACACACAGGACATGTTGTTTATATATCCTATATCATATCTATCCTATCTATCCCATCTATCATATCTATCCCATATCTATTCTATACATAATGCCACAATTATAACACAGTGTAATAATTACAGTAATTACAATAGTTACAATTTAGTCATCAAAGTACTATCATCACACATTACAACTACGCTGCCCTGTGGGCTGGGAAACATACTTTAATATGTGCTTAGGTAAAATGGAACAGTCCACCTGTGTTCAAATGATGTAGGTGTAACTTCATAACAAACAACAAACAACCACACAGCAAAGTACTTCAGGCACACAGCACAAATTAGCATTTACATGGAAATTAAATGATTGTTCAGCACAAACCTTCAGGGCTATTTGATTATATGTGAAAAAAGATCAAAGGCTTATTCCCTTCCTCAGGCAGCCACAGTATTTTTTACTGCAACTTTGACATACTTTGTCATCCTGTATTAATTTACGCACAATTTATGTGATATCCAAGGTCTTTTTAAAGACTAAGAAATGCAAGAGAACCAGATTTTGTCGATCTTAATATAAGATGTACATGCCAGTGATATCTTCTTAGCTATATATGTAATTTCCAGTATTACTCACCCTGCGCAATTCTGAATTACTGGTTTGATAGGATATTCTTCTGGACGCAGCATTTTGCTATGAACTGCAAACAAACCTCCAATAACAATGTCCCCTGGAGAACTGGCGTCCACGAAGTCATCAGTATTCTGGCAAGAGAAAGTGATATCAGTGCTGATCACAAAGCAGGGGATCAAAAAGCTAACGAATCCCATGTTTCTGTTTCACTTGCTCACTACCAGCTTTAAGTCAATTAACCGAGCTGCAGGGCCAACAAGGGCTCCTATGTCATCTATAAACAGCAGTAAAGGAAAAAGGCTGCACTCAAAAGTTAGTCACACCTCATAAGGTGCTTGTATTTGCTTCACTGGCTGAGGCTATTTTATTGAAGGTACTAAAGCAATGCTGTGACATAAAATGTGAGGGTGCAGGAGTGTGAGAGTGAAGAGGGAGGGAGAAAGATAAATGAGTTTAAAAGGAAATGTTGGACATAAAATCTGTTCTGCTGTGTTCAAAGTTTATTGCACCTTATCTGAAACACATGGCAAATATTTTGGTATAAATTCGGGCTTGTCTTGAACACCTTCCAACTGAGTGCAGGGTGCAAAGAAGCAGTTATGTAGTATGGTAGTGATATTGCTGTGACTATATGTGAAGGGTCTAGTCCAAAGAGTACAGAAAAAAGACCCCCTTGTCACAGTGTACTGCAGATCAGTCTCTGACCCGAAAAAAATGCAACCCAAAACTGTTAAAAGACTGCTTTTCTCTCAACTGTCTTCTTGTAAGTTTAAAAACCTTTGTATAAAATCTTTTGGATAAGCCAATATTCATGGTTCTGATGAGCACACAGCACCTAGGGACTTAGGTGGGCTTTAGCTCAGGTTCAGTATTTACAAGCCAGGCCATGTCTGTTGATGGTTAATCTGATAAAGGCAGAACAGTGAGAAAACCTAATATTAGTTTTTTGGCAGGAGGGAAGTACACTGTCTTCCCCCTCTAACTGAAGGCAGCAGAACAAGAGCAGCACCCCCTGTGCTGTGGGAGGACTAGGAAGTAGCTGTTCCCAGTGTCACCATTCCCCTGTTTCACAGGAATCAGATGCTGTGACAGAACGGAACTGGAGGAAAAAAGAAGCAGTGGCTGGACTCTCAGCTTTCATAAACTCCAACCATAAAAAACAATGTGAACCTCTTTAGGATTGAAACATGACTGATGTTACTAAACAATACCAATTTACGTAAGAGACAGAAATTGGACAATAAACCGTTTCTGTTCTTGACATTGGCTTATTTCTCTATATTCTTATAAGGGCTTCTTCGGACTTTGCCTCTTTTGGTAGTGAGACAAAGCACTCTCAAAAGAATGGGATCAGTCAGTCAATAAATAGTGTTTATTGTCTATGATTGTTTTATTATAAAAGCTGGGACTTACATATAATATTTGAATCAAGGATTGTTTTCTGGTGAGTGAAAAAGAGAAATGGGATGTCTGTTACATATTCTTTCTGATAAGCATGATGCATACCATATAAATAATTGAATTATTATATTTTGCTCTTTTTTTGCCTTGTGAGTCTCTTTGAGTATCCATTTACAACAGAGATATTTCTTGTAAATGCAAATGCAACAGTCATATTATTTGCAAATGCAAACATTAATCCCTAGTTAAGTTACCATTCAGCCTCTTCTTTGTTGTAACAGCTTGTTTGTCTTTCATTTGTCTTCTTTCTTTCCATGTGGCATTCTCACTGCTGGGTCAGGGAATATAGTAAACAGCTTCCTGCATTTTCTTTAATGCATCTGATCTCATCATCCTTTACTATCTATGTAATACATCCACATACTCTGGTGTTTCCTTTACTCTGACATTGCATATAACTGTGTGTGTAAACCTTCTGTATACTTGGAGGTAGTTAAAACATAAGGCTGGAGAAAGCTGTTTCCTTAGGGAAGCCACAAGAAATGTTCAGCCTTTAGTATTAAATGAAGCTTTCAAGTACCTAATACTAAGTATTGCATTAAGGACTCAATGGAAATAAAGTAGTGATAATTTCAAACTTCAGATTTGTTATAATTTATGATTAGAAGCATAAAAGAAACTTTACTCTAGCCAGTGTCTAAGAATTTACCTACAAACCAAAATCCTTACTTGGTCACTTAGGAAAGTGGAAGTTGACATAATAAACATCACACTTAATTGGTGCATAATTTAATGTTATTTATAAAAACACCGCAAAATGAGGTATGCTTCAAATTCAACTACATGGAATTTATGTCACGGTGTAGAGTATTTTCTCAGGGAAGAATTTTTATTGTTACTGTTTGTTTTCAAGGCCTATGTCTCATAATTGCAGCTCGTGATGAGCACTTAGAAGTGTTAACTGAGATAGCTTAGCCTAACCTGCAGAATTAACTGGAAGTGTTTGCAAATACTCTTTTTCATTGACCGCTAGAAATAAGTGTATAGTACAAAATGTTCTTTGCTTAAAATTTAGTTACATATTATTGTAATACTGCTAGATTTTCACAGTTGTCTGTATAGGAGTATTTCCTGGCAGGTAGAATGAAAAATGGTATTTTACATTGGTTAGGATTGCCAGCTTTCTAAACCAATAGAATCATTGTATTTAACCCAATGATTCTGGATTACTGTGTTTCTTTCAAGGAAGTTGAAACAATGTAGAAAAAAAAACATCAGAAGCAAGTATTGTATTACTTTATTTTAGTTACCTGTTAAAAAAATATTCTATTTACTGACACCCTACATAGCTTAATGTTAAATATTTAAAATAAAGAATAGGAAGAGTACACATAATTCTGATTTGTTATCTGTTACTTAAAAAAAATAAAAAATTTAGAAATTAAAATCACATCAACAGTGAAATGGAATTTGGATGGAAGCCAAGTGGTCACATTAATTTCTGAGAAACAAACTAACTCAATTTTCAAGTTCATTGGGTTTGTCCTCTACAGGGTGTCAGCTGAGCTGAATGATGGGGAGGACAAGCCCTGTTTTTCTGTATCAGGTCACAATATTATAATGTGTCTCCTGATGTTCCATGAAAGTTGAATTTCCCCCTGATACAAATGGCCTTGTTGGAGTACTTATGGTGGAAAACAGATGCTGGAACATCTACTTAGAGGAGGACTGTGATGCCTCTAGCCTCCAGTCTATACTGTCAGGGCAGTCATGGGCAGCCCCACAGTAACTTCTTTTGAAGAAAGTCTTTTAGTCAATAGTCAGTGTTGTGCATATTCAGTGCACTTCTGCTGTTTGTGATACAGTAGAACCATGTGAAATCAAAGCAGAGTTGTGAAGGAGGGAATACAATCAATTTCTGTATTTTATTTTTTTTTAGTTCAGAGCAGAGGTATTTGTTTCATTTAGCATCTTTTTCTGATATTTTAATATACTTAGATTAAATTTCAATTTTGACATGAAAAATCAAGTGGATTTGACTTTTCTGATGTTGAGGACAACTATTTTTAACCATTCAAAAATTGAATTTCTCTGTAAATTAACTGTTTCTTCAAAATAATCTAGCAAGGCTGCTCTTATCCCACCTATCCAAGAAAACAATCAGCTGCATAGGGTGGGTGCAGAACAATTTTTCACAAAAGCCAGCATGGTAGGCATGACTCAGTTGATCAAGATACCTTTTTCAGAATTCTTCATCAGATTTTATTTCTATCCTTTACTCCATTTCTGAGAGCAATAATGTCATTCATCTATTGACAATGCAAATATTTGGGCTCAGCCTGTAGTGAAAGAGGCACCCACGGGGAAGGAAAACCTCTGGTTTAGATATTTGGACTTCTCTTGAGAGGCTGGGGGTCCAGACCTTCTGCCAATGACTGCTTACAATCCGATAGTGAGACTTCTGCCACATAAAGGAGGCGACTCAAGTCTTTCTGTTCCTAGTGACCTCTCCTCACTGGAATATCATTGATGATTTGTTTGGGAATGCCCTTCTGAGCATTAGGGACACTTGTTGGAGAGTCAGTATATCCAGAAATACCCAGGGGTCTACTGTCTACTGTATTTGGCACATTCTGGAAATGCCTGTCTACAAGAAAGTCAAGCTGGAGATCGTCTCACATGAAAATGCTGATGGCAATCAGGTATGAAGTTGATGTCAAACCTGTCAGCATTATTAATGCTGAACAGTCTTTAAAATAGAATTGGGTTTATAGGGATTTAAAAATGTAAGTAAGTAGTTGCAGTTTTAAAACATTTCCAAAGGGGTCTGAGAGTGTTAGTTTTGAATATAGGCTGTTAAAAGGAAAAATAACTACCTAAATCCAAATAGCATCTTGGTGACCTTGTGCTTATACTCATTATATCACTTCTGCAAATAGTAATTAGAGATTTCTAAACTCTTACAGTACTTGTCCCACATAAATTCCTTTTAAAATATGAGCACTTTTATTCACTCATTTTCAAGCTGAAACAGAACTGGAGTATTAAGAAATAATTTGAATAAGAGAAACAAAAAAGAGTCCAGTTTTGGGAGAAGCGACTGGAAGTCAGGTGTCATCACTAAAAGACATCATGGAAATACTTGCTTTCTCTCTGGCCCAAGTCCTAATTACTTTGTGCAAATATTAGCAAGGGAAAGAATGAAAATTCAATTGCTTCTCTCCTGCAGCATACTTTATCAAGTACACTTTTGGAAAACATGGGTTTAAACCTCTTGATAGAAAAGAAAATTGAGTCCATGTCTCCCAAATGTGCTGACTGACAGGATCCAGAACAGCACATCAGAGAAACTGCTTTCATATGAGTCCTTGTCTCGTCACTGTGTTGCAACCACATACCTGAGCAAGAACTTATTTTTTACCTTCTCCCTGAACAGGAGTTATTTGACGTAGTGAAAGATAATTTAAGATTGGACTAGGTCATCTTCCAACCTCAACTGTTGTGTGATTCAGTGATAATGTTACTTCCAGTGGTGTTTTGTGGGGAAGGGCTAGTGTCCATAGGTGCCACACTTTAGAAGAGACAAGTGGGATTTGATGCTCATCTCAGTACAGTCTACTCTAGGCAGCCCTAAGCTTAGCCAGCTGGTCTTGGACAACCCTGGTTTTGAGAACCTAAATCTCCTTATGTTCATACAGGAGGTAAGTGGTTAGGAGCTTCTTATTCAGATGTAAGAAGCTTTGCAGGCAAGGGCCAAGATTCCTGGAAGTAGGTAGATTTTATACCTTAGTCAACTCAGTTCAGGTTCAATACTTCAATACATTTAAAATTGACTCTAAAGGTTTTTGGACTCTAGGACAGCTCTCCACCAAGGTTGTCATTGTCACCCTTATTCTGGAGTTTTTTATTTATTTTGGTTTTCTTTTGAGATCTTAAAAGATCATCTCACATTACAAGGTTTAACTGATTGTGTTATAAAAGTAAACACACATCTGAAAAGAGAGTACAAGCAGAACAGGTGACACTCATAAAAATTCCTTTCAGATAAGGAAAAGAACCCCAAACAGTAAATCTGCAGTAGTGACTCCAGAGACTTACTTCAAACTTTAGAGTTACAGACTGAGAAATAAAAAATTCACAAATTAAAACCCCTGGGAATGTTTCTTGCTAAAAAGTTCACTCTTAAAATCTTGCAGAATAACCTACCACTCTACATACTTCCTACAGCATATCATGCACTATTGGTTAAAGAAGGCTCACATAGACACAAATACTGCATTACTAAGTTTTGCTAATGAGGAAATAGGAAACAAGATTTTGTTTTAAGTGATTTCTGCTCCCCAACAAGAAATTTTCTTTGAAGACATATCACAAGATTGGATAAAATCATTAATCTGAAGTTACTTCCCCAAGCATCCTTTTTATCCACATCTTTTAGAAATGCAATATAGAGTAGTTAACAGTGCATTAAACCATTACTGATATTAAGTTTGGTATTAAATCTCTTTTAAACCACCCAGCCTTTAAAGCTGAAGGTGGTAGAACAACTATCATTACCTTCATTAATTAGGAGACAAGTTATGTCAGCAGCTATCCCAAAGACAGCAAGAATTGACTTGAAGCAAAGGACAGAAGAAAAAGGCATTAGCTATGAGAATTTTTCAGGTTTTTATTTTACATCTCTCCAGGGTATATTTTCAGGCATTCACTTTCCTGCAATCTTCAGTTATTCCAATCTATGTTGATGAAACAGGTATTACCACACTGCAAGACAGAAATTGTGTGATTTCATAGAAAAGCATGGAAATTTGGTTTGAAAAAGGAAAAAGAAAGTTAATGTTTTCCTAGAGGTATATTTAAATATCTGTATTTTTAAAAGCTTACTTCTTTTACTAGTGTTTCCTGTTAAGTGGACCCACTTTAGAATCTGAAAGGATAAACATAAAACCTTGTACTATAAGTGGCTCTAGAGATTTCCCTTCTTTCAACAGCAAAAGGGTTTTAAATTGGCTTTATAATCAGATGGACAGAGAGAAAATAATACTTTAGGAGTTTGAGTTCAGTGCATGTAGTGTTTTCTCATGTGTTTTGGTTTTGGTTTTCTTTAATCAGTATAGTTTCCTTATTTTTATGTATCAACTTGTTTACATAGATTTCCATCACTTACCAGGGAAGTTCTGTTTTCACTTTATTTATAGTGACAAGAAAAATCATATTTGTAAGGCACCTCAGAAAAACTAAGCATAAACTTTAAAAATAGTCTTGATTTGAAGGAAACTACAGCTGTGATTACATAACCAATGCCAAAGTTATACTATCAACTAATAGTAACTTTAATATCCAACCTTGTTAAAATCCTTCACCTATGTCAAATACATCAAAATGCAGATACTACTTTCTCTAAAACTATAGAATATATTTTCTTTTTTACCTGGATGCAGAATTCTTTAACATACAATTATCTACGAAGTCATATGTGGGTAGCAGAATCTTAGACTTGTAGAATGAATTAGACTGGAAGATCACGTAATCTACTCTCCCTGCCATCTTTCACTGCATTAGGTTGCTCAAAGCCTCCTCCAGCCTGACTGTGAACACTTCCAGTGATGGGGTATCCACAATTTCTTTTCTTCCAGTGTCTCACCACCCCCATCATATAAAAATTTCTTCATTATATGCAGTCGAAATCTACCCTCGTTCAATGTAAAACCACTGCCCTTTGTACTGTCACTACAGATCTTGGTCAAAAGTCTTTCTCCATCTTTCTTGTAAGCCCCCTTTATATACTGAAAGGCTGCAAAAATGTTCTTATTGTTCTTGAGAAAATGTTTTGAATTTAAAAGGTAATGTCATTAATTCCACATACGAGTATTCATAAATCATCAAACAGGCACAATAAAAACATGATGATGATGATTATGATGATAATGATGATAATGATGATGATGGTAGGTAACATTTCCATTAGGCATTAGAGTCTGTGAGTATATCTATAGGTTAATGAAAGGTTACTCATAATTACAGGATTCCAAGAAGTAAGGCAGTAAGGAAGGTCTCAATACAGGTATCACATGTAGTCCTGTCTTATTAGTGAGAAATTAGGGAACAGAAAACTACATTATTTTCTAAACTACACCATACTAATTCAGAGCTTAATTCTGCAGAGGCATTTTGGCAGCACTAGACTGATCTGTACCTACCAGGACTGAACCACAACAGATGTCCAGATTAACTGTGAGACTTTCATGTTTAGGAATGCATCAACATAACTTCACATTCAAATCACAATGCAATCTGTTAATTAACAAAATCTTTGAAGACATAATTTTTAATATATGGCAATGTAACATATGCATTATATTATTAACATATAAATGTTAATGTAACAACAAAAGAAGTAGAAATAGCTCATCTTCAGGAAATACTAGCTTAGTATATGTATCCAAGTAGCAAGTAAAAGCAAGCAGCTAGAACAAGGAAAACAATTACAGAAGTATTTTGCCATGAGTATGACTGTCTATTATATTATAGTATTCCTGAAACATCATTCAATATATGTACATCAAACAGTTCCTTACTCCTCCCATCCTCTGTCCTTGCACAGATCATATGTTTTGATCCCAGACTAATGTTCAATGAACTCTAGGGGGCTGATTTAAAGAGCAGTAGACAATGAGATGTCAAGTTTGAATACTAGTGAAAGACAACCTTGTTTTATTTAAATATTCCAAGACTACGACAGCACCATTATTGTTTCTCATGCACAAAAAACCCCAAACTCAAACCAACAACAAAAATGTTCAACTATAATGGCAAGTGAATCTTCTTAGCAGTAATTATTATACAGCCCTTATTTTGATACCTAAATGACTAGTCCACAGTTAAATGACAGGCAAAACAAAACCCCTCCCCTCTTCCCAGGAAGTGTTTTAAAAATTAAATGGACTTGTTAGTGACAGAACTTTTTTAAACACTGCAGTCTCTGAAGGGAGGCAGAATGAAGAGATGGATAAATATGTGGATTCAGTCTAATTTTTTCCTAGTTGCCCAACACAACAGTTAATATCACTGAGTCGGACAATGATTATCACCTACCCTACCACTTATTAACAACAGAAAAACTCCTTTATAATAGGATAAAAAAAAGGGACAATCCTCCTGGGCCTGTTCACCTCTGGACAGCAATCTATGCTAAGAAGAGTGAAATTCTCCATAGCAGTTTCGAACAGAAAATGCCAAACTTTGGCTCCTGGAGGTTACCATGGTAATGCTTCTCTAGGCTTGGAGTCAAACAAAAATTCACTTTAAAAATAATTTTATTGTGTGGAATAACTAAAGATGATAAAAGGAAAAATGTCTGGTTCATGTTCACTAATTGGAAAATTATGTTTCAGAGGATTTACATAGATGTACTGTCACCATCAATCTCTCTCCTAATCCCTTTTCACGTAAGTACACAGCTTCATCTATGCTCACATTACACACAGTATCCTTGTTTGAAGACTAACTTAGGCACAGAAATTGTAAATAGTCTTAATTAATTAATTAATTGTAAAATAGTCTTATGAGGAGAGGCTGAGGGAGCTCAGGTTGTTTAGCCTGGAGAAGAGGAGACTCAGGGGGGACCTTGTCACTTTCTACAACTACCTGAAGGGAGGTTGTAGTCAAGTGGCAGTCGGGCTCTTCTCCCAGGCAACTAGTGACAGGACAAGAGGGCATGGCCTGAAGCTGTGCCAGGGGAGGTTTAGGTTGGATATCAGGAAGCACTTTCTGACAGAGAGGGTGATCAGACATTGGAATGGACTGCCTACGGAGGTGGTGGTGTCACTGTCCCTGGACGTGTTGAAAGAAAGGCTGGATGTGGCACCTAGTGCTACGTCTATGCTAATGGTCTAGCTGATGTGGCGGTGTTAGGTCATAAGCTGGACTTGATGATCTCAGAGGTCTTTTCCAGCCTCAGTAATTCTGTGATTCTGTAATTTTTTTCTCTATTCTCATTCTTCAAGGATGGATATCAAACCAGTATGTCCTACGTACATGCATATTGGTTTCTATCCCCCAAGTTCTTAAGAAATGGACCTACAGATAACCTCACAGACACTTTGAAAAGCTCTCTTGGTGGCAGGAAGAGTTGGAATGTTGGCATCTCATGAATCTCACACTATGTGGGGTAAAATCCTGTCCCAACTTAAGACCAGGAAAAGTGCAGTCAAGGGAATCATGTTCTTACCTTCACAACTTCATAAAACTCACCTCAGTTGAAACAGAGAGATCTCAAAAGTTCTTAGGCATTCATTTGGAAATTGATACATTTGTCATTCTTAAATGTGCTTGAAAAGCAGGACAATGTGAAAGGAGTGGTACTGTCAACCATCACATCTGCTGTACAAACTAACCCAGTTGATTTTTCACTGACATAGGTTAGGAAGCATTCTCACATGCCCTGTCATCAGTGCAAGTGAGTGGGTAACAATCTCTGGTTAACAGCCAGTAACAAAATGCTGGTATCAGCCACCCCAGCTTCAAGAAGACATCACCCTGTGCACACAAGAAATACAGAGTAATTCAGGTTGGAAGGGACCTCTGGAGATCATCTGGTCCAATGTATACACATGTCCAGTTAGTACAAGTTCCTCAGGAGCATGTCTAGGCAAGATTTTTATTACCTCTGAGCTTTTCTGGACCCCTATTTCAATTTTTTACTTACCCTTATGGTGAATAATTCTTTCCAAATATCTAATCTCCCTTGCAAATTTTGCCTACTGCCTCTTGTCCTATCGCTGTGCACCTTGGAGAAGACTCTCTCCCTGTTTCCCTACACCTTCTCATTTTAGTTGCAGTAAGATGTCCCTGAGCCTTCTCTTCTCTGGGCACAGCAGACCCAGCCCTCAGCAACTCCATGAACATCATGTGCTCCAGCCTGAGCTGGGGTGGCCCCACCCTGAGAGCCAGCCCTCCTTGGGGGCTTGCTCCAATGCATCAGAGACACCTTTTTGCTGTCTATTTCAGATAATTGCATGATTTTGCATAAATTAAGGTTGAGATAATAATGCTTTTAATAAACATTGCTTTATTTCTTGTGCTCAGCATGCTTTTAAGAAACTACTTTCATCGCCGTGTCTAATTAGACAAGCAGCACTATCATACCAATGGCTCTTATTATTCTGAAGCCATTTTTCTCGTCACAGAGATCTACTTATCAATTTAACCTTATCTATTTCTGACATTTCCCAAAAGACCTGAAAGGTCTGAATTTGTCCAAATGCTATTAGTTTTGAAAATATTTTAATTATCCACAAGTCTCTAAGCTTCTAGGCCCAAATAATTCTCAAGATTATACTTGCACAATCTCTTTGGGAATTTGTACATGGTAATGCTACTTTTAGCTTCTTCACATCACAATCTCCCTCTGTTTGCACCAACCAAGCAGCAACATAGCAGTTTAAGATAGGAGTTAGTCTTTCTACATCTTACTAAAAATAGCTAGAGGAAAGTGTAAGTTAATTATATCCTGAGCACCAGGAAACAATTAACAGCTTGCTATTATATCACCCTGATTTCTAAGCTATACAATTATATGCTACTGTAGAAAAGGATGTGTGATTATCAAGAGAAGGATCTTTTCTGCTAAAAATGAAAGGAAATTGTTCCATCACTGACAATCAGTGCTATAAATAATGCTTAGCTAATACCTTTTCAGAAGTCATTTCCATTATTTGCAATCCTTACTTTGAGTGATGTGTAGGCCATGTGTTGTCAGATTTGCCTCTCACAGAGGATGAGCTAAGTGCTGGACTCTGATTCCTCAGACAAGCACTCACAACTTTAGCTTCCTGGGAATATTCTGCAATACTCATTGGAATTAAATATCATTGTTTTTACAAACCATATTGTAATTATGTCTTGTGTCTGGTTTGCCCCCTAAATCAGAGCTGAGAATGGCTTGTGAAAACTCAAAAGAATACACAGGCTTGCTTTAACCAGGTCTGACGCTTTGAAGACACAAGTAGCAATGTGAAGAGCAATGGATACAACACGCAAGACACTTCTTTTTAACTCCTGCCAATAAACTCATTTGGCCCAATATGCAGAAAACTGGTACAAGCCCAAAGCAAGCAGATTGTACAACAGTTCAGCTGAACACTAATGGAAGACATTACATCAATATACCTGTTTTGGCGATGGCCCTTAGCATGAGAAGCGATGAAACAAACCCACATAAACCTCAACTCCAAGTCAAAGGCCACTGCACTAGCTGGCAGCTGTGTTACTGGGGGTGGAAGAATCTTCCTAAATCAGGTAAATTATATAAGATCCATAAAGGATAAACATGATAGTGTTAGTGCTGCTTATCAGCAGCATTTTAGTCTCTGCAGATTTCTTGTGCAAAGCACCTCCAGCATAGCTATACATCTCCCCCGGAAAGTTCAAGTTCTGTTCCAAGTTCTCCTTGCTTACTGTCTTACACCCCAAAGCTTCTTCTATGCACTGTCCTTAACAAACTTCATCTTGTCTGGCTATTATCTAGCTGGAATACTCTTGGAAAGACAGTTAGCACAACTCTGGATCTCATTAATTCTGCCTATCCCCCCGATTCCTTCCACTGCCTCCTCCTTTTCTGGCAGATCAAACATGGTATTACTGTGCTTATCTTCACCTTCAAGCCCCCACCTTTGCTATCACTGTCTCTCAGGTGGTGTTGGCTTTTGCTCTGACCAGCCATTTAGTTCCTGTTTTGCCCTGTTTTGCGATTTGGTTTTAAATCTTCGAGCGAGCATCTTTGCACTTGTTGCCTCAATACACAGGAGGCACCCTCACTCAAACAGCCACAGAGCTGTCTGGATGTTGTCCCCCAAATCCTGTCCAACACTGCTATGATCTCTACCAAAACCCTGACATCTAAACAGGGGTTGGGCAGGGGAAGACCAGGTGAAAGGGGCTCCTGGGCTGGCACAGCTGTACTTTAACATCAGAGTTTGACTCCATGAGAAGCAAATCTCACTGTGGGGTCCCTCAATAAAAGGGGGATCTGTGGAGCTCCTCATCTCTTGACCCCAGGCCAGCTGACTTTATCCCTTGCACTGTCATTGGTGCTAGTCTGACACAATGGTAACCTGGCTGAGCATACCAGTCTGCTCACCATGGAGTCAGACACGCACCAATGCAGGTACATCAGGCCAAGTAGCAGGAGCCCCAGTCCAGGGAAGTTGGGCTGCCCTTTTCTGCAGCAGCAGCTAGACACATCAGCTCAACGCTGTTGTAAAACTCACAGCATGACCAACAGTCCCCTGGTTCTCCACAGAAACCATAAAACTCTCATCTGCCTGCAAATCCCTGTGACAGAGGTCTGGTTGCCCATGTAGTCGTCTACACAATTGCAAGGAAATGGAGGATTATGGCCTTGTTATGTGAGAACCAGCTTCTGTATTTCCTCTCAGTTAGCAAGCCCAATCAGGCGTGTTTTTTTAATTATCTGTAATTGCACCTTTGAGATTTGAATGCATTTACTGGATTGAGGCACCGTTAAGAAGCAAACTATGGAGACTGTAAAATTATAGGGCTGATAATTAAGGTAGGGGGTTCCACTCTGAAGAAGAGCTGTCACTTTGGTAGCCTTGTGATGTGTTGGCCATATAAATTATACAGTACAATTGTCAACATATTTTCTCAATTCATGCACAATACTCAGACAAGAGTGCAGAAGTAAAGGTAAAAACCTTGAAAGAGAAACAATCTAGGCAACCTGCATAGCTTCTGTTCCTACCTGGTAACATGTGCACTGGGCATTTAAAGTAAACATGACTTTTATAGTCTGCCTTCTACTGGAGCCTGAAATTTTTCAATGGGAACCCAGCAAATGTTTGAGCCACGTTGAGTTTAGGCAAATTATGTACTGAGGGGGTGGTCAAGCAAAGGCAGCAGTGGCTGCTGCAACCACTCCCTCTATCCGTCCTTGACCACGAATTTCTGTTGGCTCCCTCAGCCCAGTGCTGACCTGGTGCTGAACCTATTTAGAAAGTTAAATTTTTCTTACTTGGCTTCAGCTGCTTCAGTTCCCTGAACTTCTGGTCCCAGATGAATGCTAGTGCACCGTGCAAGAGAATTGATAAGAACAGGGCAGTAGCAGCCTGCAGTTAGATCTGCAGTATCAGAAAACCACAGCCCTAAACTGCAGTTAAGTGACATGGGGTAAGCCACCACCCATTTCCCCCCCATACTTCTTCAGAGAAAGCTTTTATATGGTCATGCAGTAAATCAATTTGTAAAACTGACCCAACTGAAATACCAGCCATCCAAAAGCCCTGCTGATCACTTCCCCAGTGCAGGTCACCCTATGGTGATGGTCCAGAGTTGCTTAAGCCGGTCTGAAGGAGGGAAAGGACGGAAGAGGGAACCAGGAAGCAGAAACACCCGTGTCAGTGTGGGTACAGGAGAGGACTATTGCTTTTGGTGGCAATACCAGCTTGAATACTCCTCTAGCTCCAGGCACACCTGGATCCTTGCAGAGCTGTATCATGACAAAGAACCCAGATGAGGAAGAGAGAAACAGATGTAACAGAAGTAGACCTGATGATGATCACTGCCTGAGAAGGCTCCTTTGGCTTCACAGGTTTCTGTAGAGCCCAAGTGAAACGGTGACACAGGCTGTGGGTTGGTTATCTTTTCCCTTTCTCCAGTCTTCCATGAAACTCAATGCTTCAGAGTTTTCAAAAAATATAGGAGCAAGTTTGCACATTATTTTACTTCTGCTCCTGCTGTATTTATGAAATTGATTAAAAAACCCTTCTCGGCTTTCCTTTTGCTAGCTAGTGGAGGCAAACTGCCTTTGTAAATCTGTCTCTCCACTCTATTCTAATACCAACAGTCTTAGTCCAATCAGTGTAACTGGGGATCCTTGTGATCCTGTGTTCAAATAGGTTTAAGCTGTATTTCATTCCAGTGGTTTATACATTAAAATAGTTTAAAATATATGGTTTATATGTGCTGCTCTTGCTTAAGAAAATTAAAAACAACAACCCATGACTAACATGTGAAGTGCATCCTTCATTCAACGAATGTCAGTGGTTCTGCCGAGACCTGAAGCTTTGCAGTGTCTGTCTATAGTAGCCTTTAGAACCTCAATGAAGCTTTACTTCAGAGACCAAGTACAAAAGCCAAACCTGCTTAGCACTTGCTTCCTACCCAGCCTTTCATCCCCCTTGCCAGTTCTTCATCAGTTTAATCTCTTCCCACGAAAGTTTATTTTTGAGATGACTGCATTCAACCCTGGCCTTAAGCATAGCAAAAATATCACTTGGCAAAAGACTCGCACGTGCCAGCTCTGCCAGGAAGAAGGAAGCAAAACAACTGACACAACCACAATACAAGGATTATGAAAATAAAAAGTGGAATAAATGGCAAGAAAGGTAGAAGGGCCCAGAGCCTCAGGAGGGAAGGTCTGTTTCTGAGAGCAAACCCTAAGCTAAGAGCTACCACCCAAGCAGCATGCAGTGCCTGGACGCTTATTGATGGAGACAAAGAGGTCTATGTCAAGAACTCAGCTGGTTTGTGGAGAGGCTAATGTTTGCTGCTGTGATAATATACTTCACTTTCTTAAGTTTTATGTAACAGAAAACACCGATAGTCTTTAAGTTTTACACTTCCAAAAGTACTACAGTCTACAGATATAAGAAAAACCTCAATTAAAATGAGATGCACTGATTCCTCCCTAGTCCTTGCCCATTTACCCAAAAAACAGTTGATCTCTCTCCTGGCTGCAGTCTGGTCTCTCATTCTGCAAATGTGACTTTGAAGGGAAAAAAGGGCAGATTCTTTCCTGAACATGCTCCCCATCCATCCCAGTACATATAGTACCTCCCTTGCATCTCCACACTTGGGAATTATTTTTCTTTATGCTTTTGGGATGCCACTCTTGGGATGGTCTCCCAAACCACAAATCCCAACCTTGACAGTCCTACTCTGGTTCCCTAAGCTTGGTGGCTTCACGCAGACCTTCCCTCGCCAGCCAGGGCCCACTGCTGCTGCAAGAAACTGCTACTGACTGCAGCCAAGATTTGTGTTGCAAGGGCTTCTTTTTTTTTTTCAAGAGAATACGGTGCCTACCCCTGCTGGGCCTGGATAAATAGTTCAGATTCCTAGGTGCTATTGCTACACAAAGAGTAAACGATAATGACAAGTGATAGGAAGACTTCTCTGTCACGGTGCCAGCCTATGGCCTTCGGTCCCACAGGAGCAGGGGTTGTGTAGTAAATGCAAAGCTAGAGCTTTTGGCACATTAATTCTACCTTCCCTGCATGAGCATCAACATCAAAACATTTTCCTTCACCTGTTCGTGGGCACCTCCTCTAACTTAAAATAAATACAAAATATTCTTGCACGTGCTACAAACTTCCAGGATTCTTTGCTTGCCTGCTGGTCTCTGCTAACCTGAGACAAAAGTTAATGATTGACTCCATCTGGAATGGAATACATAAAATATACAGCACAAACCACTCGTACAACATCTGCCTTCTTTTGTATATAGCAGAAGAGCGATCACTATTTGCATGTGCATTGTTAACTACCTGCTCTCTGAGCTGTTTGTATCCAAAGTGCTCTGAGGAAGTTGCTGCTGCTCAGAATGACTGATTTATTAAAAGGCATAGCTTAAAGGAATAGAACTTAAAGGAAAGAACAAAGCAAACAGAAGCCCTATGTCTTGATTTCTAGAACTGTTGAATAACCACAAATTTTACTGAAAGACATAATAAAATGAGATTCCTGGCCCAGGAATAATATATATATATATATATATATGCTATACATATATGTAAATGCACATATATGTGTATCTATGTATGCATAGATATATGTACCTATGAGATTTGATGTCATTAAAATTAGTACAAACCAGCAAGATTGAAACACGAGAAGATGCATCAGGTATCAAAGCTTCTAGAAAAAATGAACACACAAATTTGAGAAACACCTCCTTTTTATAAAATTAAAATCACTTATACTAATTGAAACATATAATTGAAAGTGAGATGGTAGACTTAGTGTGAAACTTCTTGATTTCAGAGCACTTCATTTTGCAGCTCTACCACCCTTCACTTTGAAACCAATTCTTTCAGTGTATTACTCTGGTGGAACCTCACGAAGAAGCCTGCCCATATTTTGGTTGCTTGATTTTGGAAACAAATTAACGGAAGTTAAATTATTTGGACAGAATGTTCTGGAGCAGTCTGTTCCACAGAGATCTCATGATAATCTCCTGTGTCCTACCCACCCCAAAGAAGTAAGAAGACAAAAGCCTTATTTCTTACCACCTTCTCAGTGAGACATCTGAAACCTGTTATTTCAGGGTTAGTTTTGAGCCCAATTGGTAGCTCTTGGCTAAGGGAAATGCAGCCACTAAGGAGGATGCAATAACAAGGGGAGGGGGTTAGAAAAAAACATCATCCCTTTAGGTGGAAATAAAATATTGGATTGCCTTAGGATTTTTAAAACCTTATCTTAATGAATTCTGTCTCTAAAAATGGTATATACATTTGTTTAATATCTGAAGACCAGTCAGAACCTGACTTGAAAGGAAGTAACCTCTAGACAATTCTATATCTTAAATCCTTATGTTACTTCTAGTGCATAAGCTTACACAGTCATAATAGTACATCACTAGAATGTTAGTATACTTTCAGACACAGTGATAACATTTAATAAATTATGTAACTATATGGTTAATCTAGTTCTATATTATAGCAATACATTAACACTAAAGCTCTCTAGAAACTGTTATTGTTATGTGCCCTGGCTTTGTTGCACTTTAGAGTGTCAATGAACTTTTGAACCCTACCACCATGAAAATGGTTTAATAGTTATTGCTCAGAATAAGAAAGAAATTTATGAACCTGTAGGTGCTATCATCCTTCAGAAGTTAATGACTCTGAAAGTTATGCACTCCAGTATGTTAAGAAGATTTCTTAAAGTGATAATCTTCCTGAATTGAGACTTTTGGAAGACCAGTGAAAATTGGCTTTGACTTGTCTTACAGCTTCAAAATGTGTAGCTGTTTATCATGTAAAACCTCTTTTGTAAGAGGAAACTCATATACAAACTCTGATAAAAAGGCAAATTCCTGTTAAACCATATCCTGCATTTTATCTCTTTCAAAAGAAAGAAAAACCTCTAAGAAACACGCTTCATATTTCTCTAAGCAGAAGGAAAGATGATGAATTCTAAGAACTATTCTATCAACATCACTATCTCATCTAACAAGTTTTCTAATTATTTATGCAACTATTTAACAGAAGTATGAATCAGGAAAGGTGTTGTTTCTTGTAAAGGCTGGTGATAAAGAGGTATGCAAAAGTCTGCAGACACATTAAATGTCATTCAAATTACACTTACAACAGAGAACTGTACCATATGTCTAGTGGCAATTTCTGATTTGAAAAAAAAATAAATACATTTATATTGCTGTTTGATCAACTGAAGTCTGAAGACACTGTGAATGATTAGGCACATTTTCTGCAAAAATGAGGGACTCTTGGAAGACGTAGCAGATTCTGGTGACAATCTGGCATCAAGAAACAATTAGCAGATAAGGCAGATTTCAGACACCTCTGACTTGTAAGACATGCAGACAGCATGTATATCAAAACATGTCCATTGAAACTGCTTTTGATTGCCAGAGGCAAGATCAGCTCTAAGTTAATGCTCAAACCCAGTCAGAGACACTTTAATACTTCTGCCAAACAGTGCTGAAACAGGTACAACCTATTGCCTTCGACTGGAAGGGAAATGAGCTTGGTATTGCTCTGCTTCCAATAAAATTCTAATTGACTTCAGTAGTGCCCTTACACATCCCCATTATTAGGCTTCCAATGATGACTATCCATAGCACTAAGGCTGTGACACCTTTCTTCAGGCACACCCAGCAAGACCAAGGAAGCTCAGGGACATTTGCTTTCCTGGGGCTGCCCCCAGGCTGGTGTTTGCAGGCAGGGATGTAGTGAGGTGGAGGCTTTGAGGGGGTCTCCCAGTCCTAAGAAAGCTGAAAGCCACGTGCACCTCTTGAGCACAGCTCACAGTTTCTTCTGGAGACAGGTCCATACTCATCACTTTGAACTTAGGGAGCCTTTTAAGGACAGCTCTGTTGCAGCCATCCTCAAAAGAAAGAGCTCACCACTGAATAGCTGTAGGGTCCCTGAAACTGCAGCAGAACAGAGGGAAGAGCTGGATTTTCAGGTGGTTGGAGACATCAGGCAGCCAGAGTCCCAGCAGTTTGTACCTGCAGGGCTGTCAGTGCCTGGAGAGCCTGCAGCTGGATCGTACCCATCCCAACTCTTCCCTCGCTCTTCCTAGTTTTCTGCATGGCAGTGAGAAGTTGTCATACTGCTGAAAAATTCAGCTTTGTTTCATGGCTGTCAGGCTGATAATTTAAAGGCTTGCCAAGAGCCAACTTCAGAACTTTAAAAAATACGTTTCTATTAACCATGAGTAAGAGCTAGGTGTTCACTCAGACAGCTACTGGGTATAGAGGCAAAGGTGACCTGTGCATGTAAAAAATTTTAGCTAAAATATCATTCAAGATCCTGTTTCTTTTTCCATAAATCACCCCACCCATGGATTAGGATTTACTTCATGGCCTCATCTTCCAGAAACTGCTTATGACCAAAGCTACTGGGCCCAGTGCTAGCGTGTGCCAGCAGCCAGCTCCCTGGGTGCCAGCTGACTTAGCACATAGCAGGGCAGAGGCTCCTGATCTCTCAAAGGAGAAACACAATTCACAAGCAACAGAGACACAGTAACAAGGAGAAGGAAAAACCTCTCTGACCTCCTCTTCTCCCTCTCCTAGCCAGCCTGCACTTGCCTGGGGTGAAGGAGAAGGCACAGGGCTTCCATCACCAACACCGGCACTGCCAATGTGCAAAGCCAGGCTTGCCAAGGTGCTGGTCAGATGGCTTCAGCTCTCACTGCCTGAGCAGGTCCCTGCCAGAGAGGGACAGATGTGTAACAAACAGGCCACAGGCCACAGGGCTACGAGGCAACAGGAACTTTGTAAGGGCTTTAAATCAAGCAGCTTTCATACGTTATCTGAATTTAGACACACATGCTGTTTAGTCTAGTACAACAGTGCTTTAAATACCTACATTTGGTTGGGTTTGTGTAAGCAACACCATGTTCGCAGTTTCATTTTACACTTTTACTCCTAAGCTATGCGTCCATCCTGCAGTATGCAGCACTTGCTCATATGCACTTTCACCCAAATACACAGAATCACCTGCCTGGCTGCATCACTCCCGCTGAGGGCTTGTCTTACACTCGTAAGCATCACTAAGAATAGAATACAGTAGGTTTCTTTGAGTGCATGTGTGTGATGGTTTTCTATCATCTGTTTGCCTGCCCCAAAGGCTGTTGAGATAGCCTGTCTTTGATCCTGATAGCACTCCACGTTTTCATTTAGCATCAACAGTTATACACTTACCTTGAACAGGAAAAGGGAAACTTTAATGCAGTGTTGGCTAAACCTTGTCTACTAGACAGTTTTCTATTGCAATACTTGCAGCTTTTATTGTCTGGAAAACTGAAGAAAACTAACCCTTTTCACAGAGTATCCCAACAGAGAAACAGAACAAAGTTAACAAAAAATTTAGGGAAGAGATGCAGTTTCACAAGACGGGTTCCAGCTGACCCAACAGCTCACTGCTGCCAAAATGAGAGATCTCACTTCTTCTCCACTACCTTCTCTTCCTGTTTCTGGCACCACATTCCCACCACCTATTTTCTGTGGGTTCTGGCAGTAAGTAGCTCAGAAAACTAACCTACTCACTGCATCGTCACATTGGATCTGCTTCCAGGAAGGTGCAAGAAGGACGCAAGCAGGGACAAGGGAGGAGGTGGGACTACACAGGCAGGAGTGAGGAGTAGGAACAGGGTCAGGGAGAGAGTGGACCTCCTTGTTCAGCAGTAGCTAGACATTAGGCAGGCTGAAGTGTTCATGAAGCCACAGTCCAAGGAGATCTAGGCTACTTCCTACAGATTCGCAAAGGAATGTCCATAGGTAACTTCACAGGATGGGGAATAATTATTTTGTATCTATAGATCATCCTGCCCCAAAACAGCACCATGTTTCATTACCATAATAAATGTCAAATGTCATCTTTGATTGTGACACTGATAAGCTGATTCTATGAGCCAGATTTATTGAAGTTTCCTCGGTCTTCTCATTAGGGAAAGTTTGCATAGGTTTTGCTTTTACATTTCACTATGAGGTCTAAAGATTAATGCGATCTTAATAGAAATTTTTTTGACTCTTCAGTTCCTAGTGAGATAAACTGTAGGACTCTTATCAGGCACTTAGTTGAACAACTCTGCACTAAGTCCACCATGCAGAGCCTGTGTGCCAGTGAACACTGTCACCCCAGGTTTCATTTCAGGCTACTTTGAAGAGGAATCTCAAGCAGGCACTGATGTGTACTGGAGCCAGACCACTAAAACAACATTTACTCTCCAAACATGGGTATCACTGGCGTGCACCACAGGGTGTCAATGGTCCTTACCATATGGATGTGACCAGTAACAATGTCAGTGTCTGTACTAGCAGCAATGATGACACCTCTCAAACCAAGTACCATTTCTATCATTTTGCATTGTTTGTCTGGCATTTGAACAAAAAGTTCAAAGAAAATACAAACAGAAACTACTGGGAAAGTATTTCTACAAACACTTTCTAGTTACATGTATAACACAAATAATAAAAGTATTTTTCTCATGAATCACAAGATGTTCCACCACCAAGCTGAAAGCCTTAAAAATTATCTTCCTCCTCTGCATTGTATGGGTACAGATGACACAATAAATACATCACAGAAATTAAAAATTAACAGAGTCAGGCATTTTTGTTAAAGGTTTCTGTGCTGCACACAGCTCCAGTCACACAGCACTGTTAATTATTGCTGGCACTGACAGTAGGAATCCCCTTCCATCTGCTGGGACCAGCTGATGCAAAATAAAAACAAACCCTTCGAATACGGAGCCCCTCTGCAGGGTCCCTGCCCGGCACCGCTGCGAGAGCGGAGAGGGCTCGGGGTTCGGGCAGCAGCGGTTCCCCGCGCTTTGCTTGTTTCTCGCTGGAGTGCTGAAACACTTCATTACTTAAGGTTTGCTTGAGTTGTTTGGGGTTTTTTTTAATCTTTAAAGATGCAACTCTCCTGCAACGCTTGATCCCTTGAGGGATCCAGCAGCCTTGTCCCCGGGCGCCTCCTACCCCACGCAGGGGAGCAAACGTGCCCGCGGCAGAAGACCCCGGAGGCGGTGACTTACCCCCCACGGGCTCGCGGCGCCGGCTGCCACCTCCCCTCCTCCTCTTCCTCCTCTTCCTCCTCCTTCTCCTCGCTGCGGACAGCGGGGTCGGAGCGCGGGTACGCGCTGGAAGCAGGGCAGGTGCTCCGGTGCAAGAAAAGCCCCAGGGCACAGACCCTCGCCCTCCGCCCCGCACATGCCCCTCCCGCCTTCAGGGGGGGTTGCTGCTGACCCCCTGGTATGTGTCCTCGGCAAAGCAGAGGGGAAAGTACCGCTTACCGGAGCTGCTCGCCGGTGAGCAGGACCTCGGCCATGTGCTCCAGCTCCGCCGCTTTCTGCTGCATGCTGCTCATGCCCTCCTCCATCGCCGCCGGCCTGCGGGCACCGCACCGCCGGATCAGGGGGGCACGGGGACCCGCCACCCCCTCCGGCCGCTCTGCCCCCACCGGCAGCTCCGACGGGAGCCTCCCACCCGGCCCCGGCCCTGGCCCTGCAGAGCTTCTCGCCGGAGGTGAGGGGACGGCGGCTGCCTCCCTCCGCTCTCCGGCTCACCTGAGCGGAGCAGGTCACTTTTCCCCTCGGCAGGCTCGGATCCCCCCCCGCCGCTTCCCGTGTTATTGTGTCACGGGCAGGCGGAGGAACACACGGCTGCGGCCGGCGCAGCCGGGCTCGCCGAGGCAGCAGCGTCTCCCGCCGGCTGTCACACGGCAGGGTCGGCGCTGCCTGCCCCCGCGGGAAGGGGCCGGCTCCCCGCCGGGAGCTGCCAGCCGAGCAGTCGCCGACGTCTCGGCTCCGCGCCGACCCCTC
>WUAM01000217.1:1703193-1727641 GCA_024336885.1 Actenoides hombroni | reverse complement strand
AGCGCTCCCCTCCGGGGCTCCCTGCCCGCGGGTGCCAAGTCCCCTTGGCCTCGCTCTACCGCGGGGCCGAGAAAAGGCAAGGCGGCTCTGCAGGGTGGGCGCTGGTGAGCGCTGGGCATCCCCGCAGCCGGGGCGCTGCTGCCAGGCGCTCGGGCTGTGAGCGCTGCGCCTTGGCAGGTATCCTTAGCGGTACGGAGAGGGAGCTATCGGTCCGAATTTTCACCCTCAAAAACTGCTGCTGCTCTCCCACTGTCCTGATTTCTGCTCATCTGCTACTCGAGGGTTATTTTCACACATTAGTCCCCTGCCCACCTCCCCTTCTTTGTCTCCAGGTGACAGCAGATGCAGAATTCCTGAGGAGGAAGAGGAGCATTTCGCTCTGCATTTAGTCTTGTCAATGGGAGGTACAGTGCAAGGTCATGAGCATTCTTTGTCAACATTTGAATGGGAAAAATTCCCCAGCCTTTTTTTAAAAAAAAACAACTCCAGGAGGCACTTTCTGCAGTGGCCCAGCTGTGTTTTTTATTTACACACGTGCAATTAAGATATACCTTGATTGCTCAGTCATTATCTTTACTTCTGCCTGCACATCCTCTGTGTGCATGGAAATTGCATATGCTTAAGTGTTTGCAATATTGTCATAGATTCAGGACCAAGACCACACTTTCAGGACCAGGAGAAGAACTAGGAGGGACTCAAATGAACCTAGTAGTAACCAGGCTGCAGACAACAGGGAAAAGGTGATTCTCTGCACAACCCATAGTGCGTGTGCAGTATTTACTACCAAAGGATGGTCTGGATGTAAAAGAATGGACTTGAAGTCAAGGAAAAAAAAGGGCAAGTACTTGGAAAAAAAATTCTACAGACAGTTACGAAGCATACAGTGGCCACATGCAGCTCAGGAAATTCTCTATTCTAAAAATAATTGGAAGCTAGGCAAGCACTTGTGAGATGTTCCATATATGCTTTTCCTGCTGTTCTCTAAGAACCTGTTTATAGCCACTGAGATGAATACTGGACCAGATGGACCTTTTGTTCAACCCAGTGTAGTTGTTTTAATGAGCATCTTTGCAGGTCTCAAAGAGCACTAGAGCTCCATGTATGGCAAAGGGATAAAAACAGAATCTGGCTTCGTTTCATTCGTGGAATGGGCCAGGGAGAGAGGACCCTTTAGGACTGTAAACACTACAGCTTAAGCTTGCCTCCTGTAAATTCGGAAGATATGTTTTAATCTGAATACTAGCAAACACCCTCTAATTCCACTCATGGTGCAAACGTACAACTACAGATTCACTGAGCTGGAAACAGAGATTTGAAACAGCTATCTCATCTGACCTAATCTTTAGGAGAAAGAATTTACACAGTAATTTTTATCAAGCACTCTATCACATGAAATACAATTTCAAGATCATGTTACTGTACATTGCGGACCATTTCTGAGTAAGCCCTCAGCTCCATTACCTGGGTTTGCCTGATTCACCACCAGTAAAAGAGGAAATACCATGCTTTTCACCTCCAGTGGCACAACCTGCAACATGTCTTATGTTAGTTTTCCCACTTTTAGGACCTGTGCTTGATGCAATTCAATTCACTTAACAGGCAGGAGAATACTAGAAAGTGGAGAGTTTCTTCTGGACTAGTGAGCAGAGCTGTGTAGACAACTGTAGGGTCCAACAAGCAACAGAGCTGTCATTGAGGTGGAGTGGGACTGGGCAGCTGGGAGCAGGAGCATAAGAGGAGGAAGAGGGAGAGGAAAAGGGGGAAGCAGCTGTCTTTGGGCAGTGACAAACTATCAGCTTGACTGAGGGTGCTTGAGGAACTACAGCCTGACATTCTTGCAACTTGGAAAATGCAGGCCAGTACAATTTCCTGTACTGAATTATTTAATGATTATACACAGCCATGTTTGCCTTTGTGCATGGCTATCCCATTTGTAATTCATTCCACATGTTTACACTGAAATTTCTTACAGTTACAGTGTGCCTAAGAGGAGGGAATTAGTTATCAGTGACTCCAAAAGGGTCACATTTCAGCCAAAAGACAGTAATGAACTGCATAAAATAACCTGGTCAGATGTTTGTATCTTGTTTTTATGTACACACTGCTATAGAATATAAGGTCTAGCAAAAGATTAAGCTATCTTGACCCGTCTTCCCAGGGGACACCAGCTACCAAGACTAAAATACTCCTCTAAGATGTGGGACAGCACGTGCAGTCTGAAATTCTAACAGCAAGAAAGAGAGACGTCCCTCTGAGGTAACCTCTGGGAAGTAGATTGATATTTTTTTTTATAGATCTAGGATCAATTTTAGGAGTTGGTGTCTGTGTTAGACATGAATACCTACTTGCATTTTACCTTAGCATGGCTGGAGTTAAGTGTGACAAAGGTAGCCAGCTAACAATAAGGCATTCCTCAGTTAAGAGCATGATATATCTTTGAGCTGGAACCCTAAGACGCTTTAAAACTCATCCTCCACAACATCAAGAAAGTAAGAAGAGCCTCGTAGGTCTGGTGGAGAGTTGGTACCACAGTCATGAAGGGAAGCTTGAGTGTCTTCCAGTGACTTTTGATGACACTGGAGGCTCTCCGGCTTGCAGTAAGGTACTAGGCTACACATTTGAACACCCAAGGTCATGATGCTCTGTGGAACATGAACAAGGACATTGTATTAGAGTACTGGTTTTAGAAAACATTCTAGTTATTTGTATAAACTTTCTTATCTCACTGAGTAAATGGTCAAGTGGTGAAATGCTAAATGTTTACATAGTAAAATAAGAATATTATTTTGACTGCTTTAAAGAACATTGCCTCTGTGGCTTATATTTTGACTTGATAAATTACTCTGAGATTCGATAAATTAGTTCTTTAGTCTCAGTAATTAACTTTCTGCAAACTTATTTTAGCATGAGACCTTCACATGAAAAAATTACCAATATTCATGTGTGCACTTCTCATTTCTCCTATAGCATTGTTCCTGAGTCCCATATTAGGCCGTTTGTCCTTCCCTTGCTGGGATGACTAGAGCTTTTTAAACAGGAAAATGACAGACAAATCATTAAGGCATTGATCACCTCATGCAAAAGGTGGTGAAGGACTTCAGGGAGAAAATGTATTAGCAGGTGAGCTGTTTGATGGATCAATGGTTTTGTTTTCTTACCATCTTTTGTATAAGAGCCAGCATTATGGAAATATCAAATTAGAAATACTTGGTCCCTCTCTTACTGAGGAAGACAAATTCGAAATAGGTTTTCAGCTTCTAAGTTGGCCTTTCATTCAAGTAGCTTCTGCAACACTCGTGGAAAATAAGTGTGGGTGTTTTTTCTATATTCCCATGCTTACTTGCAAAGAGAGCTCACTTGTCTTTGTTTCAACTGGTTCACTTCCTTAGCACTAGGGGCCTGGCAAGGGGAACCAGAGGAACTACCAGGTATTGTCCAGTCTCCCCTCCTCTTTGCAGGCTATGTACAATAGTGTTTCCCATTCTTGGCAGTGCTCAGATTACATTCATTGCTGCTCACTTGCTGCTTTAAGTTCAAACAATTTAAGTTGTCTGCTAGGAACCGGCCAGAAGAATCAGTGCTTGTGTGATTCAAAGGACTGAATGCATCCAGCCAAGCTAATTTAGTCTTGTGATAAACCACAGGAAAAGTTAGTAAGTTTTCAGAAAAAAATAATGGTATGTTTTGAACTTCTCTTTTTTTGATTATAACATCCAAGTTCCTGCAAAAGCCACCATGATGACATAACGATCTGTCCAACAATTCAGCACTAGAGTGAGATTCGTTTACATCTTACATTTTATGCAATGACTTGGTAATTGTTATAATAGTGAGGTGAAGTGCAGAGAAAAAGGCATTTTGATCCTGAGATATGCAGAGACAATCTGAAAGGGGCTTTCTAAGCCTGTCCTTACTCAGCTTTTCCACTTTGTGTTAAATGTTCAAACACTCACTGTGCCAGAGACAGTGAGATTCTTGTGCTAAAGCAGAACCAGGAGATGGGTACCTGTTTCAGTGCTTGTTCCTGTGAACAGATATATATTTTATGGAAGAAAACAGCTTCAATAAGAAAAAAAGATCAGAAATTCACACCAGCCCAACAGACAAAATGACTCAAGTTGACAGTATGGTCTGCTAAACCAGTATTTTGCACTACCCCATGCCAGTGATGCCATTTGTCCTATCCACTTGAATCCCTCTATTTGTCTATTATACCTTGAACATTTTCTATTTTATCTTTTTTAGTATATTCAATAGTTTTGTAATAATTTCTAATTTTGAGCATCACAAAAATATTTACCTGTCAAAAAGCACCTGTAAAACTTGCAGAAACCTTAATCTTTCAAGATTTCACATGTATTTCCAGTAGTTCTTTCTTGGTTTGTTTTCTCTCTATTTTATTCTGCATTTAACTGATAGCAATTATGAACTCATTCAGACTAAGCTATGTCTACATCATATGCTTAGCCCAGGTTATACTCTGGGACTTGTAGTAGTATCCAACTTAGTGCACAGGCTGGGAGGTGTGAGTCAGCTGAGAAGTGTGACTAAGAGCTAAAAAGGAACTGCTTTCTAAACCACATTTCACATGTGAAGACACCAACTACTAGCTAAGTGTAAAAGCCAGCTTCTTAAGCTATCCCCCAGCTATATCTGTGTTAATACGCTCTGATGTTTAGTTGCAAGATCAAAAAGGTTTGCTTAAACCACTGTAGCTTGAACTGACGGTTTGATTCTGCACTGTAACTAGTCCTGAACCTTCAGGCATATTTTTTTTCCTCCTTCAGGAGGCAACATCCAAGAACTGAGAGTCAGTCTAAGACACCGTTCCTTGCTAGTCCCTTGCTACCTATTCCTGCTTCTCAGCTTGAGTTTCTATTGATTTTGCTCTTTCCACACTCTACCTTAGGCAATCTGGGTCTTCCATGCCCTAGAATGAGCACCACAGCCAGGATTTGGGGTGGGCAGTGGGTACAAGTGTGCAGCGTGCACCTATCTGTGGATATGTGGTTCCGGTGGCAGGAACAGATGCAAACAGATTGACAGGATGCCAACCAGCTGCTGCCATGAGATACAGAACTGTACTCCTCTATGACTGATAAGGCTTTTAATGAACAGTCTTTGCCAAACAGTACTCTAAAAAGCAGAGGTTTCAGCATTGTCTCCATCCTTAACCACATCACATCCTGTCTTTAGGTGAGGCTGTGCAGCACCCAGAGACATCCTGTGTCTGAGGAGCACCCGCCAGCAAAGCTGCTCTTCCAGCTGACAGAGCTCTCGGGGGCAGAGCCGGCAGCCACAGCACATTGCAGTTATGCTACCAGTGCTGTGAGAGGACAGAAACATTACAAACTGGTGGCACCACTCAGCTCTGCTGGGATAACCACCACCAGCAGCTACTTGCCTAGCTCTTGTCTATGTCCGCATAATAAACTGTTTGCAGTAGATATGTGTTTAATCACTCTGCCACCCTGTGGGCCTTTCAAGAATTTAAGTATGAAAATGCCTATTAGAATATTGTGAATTGATGCTCAACAAAAGAAAAAGACTGTTAAATTAAGCTACTGGTAATTTTATAAGGTAATAATCTTTAGACAATATACTCTTTGCAGGGGATTACAAACACAAACATACTTGACTCCATCATTAATTTCCCTCCAGAATGAACAGCAAAATAACTATCCAATCTAGTCAAAATGAAGGATTAAACTCAGTAAAATACTAAACAAGTCAATATTTTCTTTTATGAAAGTACCTTGCAAGGAAGTGTTTGTCTGAGACCTCATGGGTTCTCAAAATATTTATGGATCTCTCACAATGCTGAAGCAATGAGATAAATTCAGTAGAATATGTTTCTACAATAAATCAGGTACCATATTGCACTGAGATACAGCAAAATCATCAGATACAACCAGTCCTTTAATTTAATCTGTTAAGAAATACTAGTCAGTTTAAATAAGTAAGTTTTAAATAGAATTAATCTCTCAGAGCCAATCACTTAACACCAGGATGCCGAGGTATTACCATAATACTGTGTCATTTGTCACTCGGTTAGCACTACTTGCAGAGTATGAGTAGCTGGATTTGCTGAAGCCTTAGGCCACAAGCTGTGACCTTTTATCTAGCCATGCTGAACTTTTACCTAGTTAAGCAAAAAAAGGGCCTCTAAAGCCAGCGCCAACCAGAAGATAAGGAGGCTACAAGCGTCAGCAGAAGCTGCAACTCAACAAGATAACAGCCTGCCTGGAGACGGAGAAGGAATCCAATGCGCTGTTAGAAGATCCCAGACCAGAAATCACCATTGGACCAAAAGACTCATGAAAGACACACAAAGAATGTGTCAGGGGTGGGTGCATAGACTGTAAGGATGTAATTGCTCTAAGATTTCTTTGTTTGGGGTCCCTTTCTGGAGGCACCCAGCTCAAGTTGTGAGGGTTTTTTTCCAGCTGTACTATTTGAATAAACTGTTTTTGTTAATATTAGATGCCTAAGACTCTGCAACAGAAAATCACTGGTTCAAGTGGCGAGGATACCATTGGACACCCAGACGGTGCAAAATACCTTAACAAACCAAAGGGAAGGTATTTTTGATGCTGCGGGGAACCAGAACTCTATGAAAAAAGAGTTTTGCTGCAGCTCTGCACCAGAGAAACTGGGTACCAAAGGAACTGGCAGAAGGAAGCAGCAACAGACACTACTGGGATGAAGCAGAAACATAGCAAGGTTTTCTTTTAAGAATAAATTCAGGTCTTTTGAAGTATGGAACCGCATAACAATATCGCCAAGGGCTGAACTCTAGTAGGAACACTGTACTGCTCTAAACATCTCAGCAGAAAAAAATCATCTGAAAATCAGTCTATAGTTGTTGTTTTGTCCAGGAAGAAAACTTCACCAAGGTGTGTTCACCCAGGGAAGAGGGGTGAAATAAGGAAAAAAAGGTACAGGAACAAATGGTAAAGAGAAAAGGAATGGGGAGAACAGAGTCCCACTAAGAAGAGAAGTGGGACTTGAGCTGAAGAAAAGAGGAGGAGGAGAGAATCAGAAAGGAAAGAGAAGCTGAAAGGAAAACAGCAGCAACGAAGCCAGGCTGAGGTATGAGGTAGAAGGAATAATTGTCTTTTTGATGTCCCTCAGAGCTTTTGCCCTCTGTATTACACTGTCTTCACAGTGGGATGCTGCCTGTCTCCACAGCAACCAGCAGAGAGATGAGACCTTTCGTCCCTGGCTGCACTGACTGCTTTCTCTGGAGAGAATTCCTCAAAACTGTCACTCTTAAAGATGTCAGTATAGATAACTGGCCTGGATGGATCCCAGAAGACTGCACTTACTGCACGTCCCCACCATGGAATAGGATCAGCTACACCTGTGCTTTATCAATTTGTCTAACACTTTTTTTTGCAGATCACGCTCATTTTGACTTCTACCACATATCACAAGTTCCACAACGTGTTGTCTCCTCCTGTTAGCTGTAACTTTCTGTTCATCCCAGTGGTATTCCCCAGTTCTTACATTTGAGACAGACTAGAAAATCATTAGTCAAGACACGTGTACACCATGGATTTATATTTTCTGTTTGGTTTTCTGGGGTTGTTGTTGGTTGGTTGTTTTTTTTGTGGTTTTTGTTTTGTTTTGGTTTTTTCTCTTTTGTGTTTTCCTAGGAAAGAAGGAAATGTAGCACATTCATTGCAGACAGTCATTCTTCCAGTGACTCACAGGAGTCTGTGACATGATGAAATGGTATTCAGAGCTCTAGTGCCTTAATTCCAGTCGCATTCACCAGTCCACCTGCCACGGTCACATTCTGGGCATGTCCATTGACAGGTATTTCTAAAAAATAAGAAACTGTCATTTAATGGATGAAAATATAACACACATGCTAATTTTAAATATTGCAGACAGCATTTCAGCTGGAAAAAATAAACCTTTGAACAAAGTTTTGTGTGGCTTTAATCAAACTGAGCCTCTCTTGTGGAATAGACTCCAAGAACTGTAACTGTGAACTGTGTCACTATCCCAGGTTGATAACATATTATGGTTCTTCAACAGAATCACAGACTTGCTTAGGTTGGAAAAGACCTTCAACCCTACTACCCTAACTCTGACAACCCACCACTAAACCATGTCCCCAAGCACCACATCCAAACGATTTTTAAACACATTCAGGGATGGTAACTCAACCAGTTCCCTGGGGAAACATGTTATGGTATTCAATTTTAGTGCTCTGACAGTGTTTCCAGTGCTGGTTTTACTATCTTTTTATTTTCACACCTACTTACATTGTGCTTTGAAGGACATTCAGAAGTTTCTAGTGTGTACATTTTTCTTTGACATTTGAACACCCCATTTCACATAGCCCAATTTTCTCACTACGTTCTACTGTAGAGCTCCCAAGCACTTGAATTGAAATCACACCTGAAAAGTCATCCTCCTAATGTGCTGCCAGATAGAGTCTGACACTGGTCATGTGCACTGTTATAACATGTTATGTTATCTCGTGGTTCATTGATTTATGTCTTAATTGTGGAGCTTTTGGAGTTATTTGAACTTCCTTTCTTTGATTTGTCCCAGCTGCCCTTCATTTATTTTGCTGTTCACATCCTTGACGTTTGAGTCCTGGGAAACATTATACAGGGCCAGGAACTTCAAAGGCAAGATTATAATAATCTTCAACAATCCATTTTCTGTTTTGCTAACTTCACTCAACATTAGTCAACCGGATTCAGTTAACACTAATTTCCATTAACATTAGTCAATTGGAAAACTACACCAAAGCTTCTCTTTGCTTTGCTTGAGGCTTGGCTTTATTCCTGCCTTCCCTCTCCAGCCCAGCTGAGGGTGCAGGCTATTCAGCAGTTCAGACTACCTGTCCCTTATACTGAGACCTGTTAAAAGAGGTGTACCTCTCAGATGTACACTCACAGCAGTCACTTAAAGCCTCAGATGTGCACCCTGGGGGACTGTTTTCAGCTGGTGGTCTGTTAAGTTGGGACGGCTGAAATAATTTCTTCCATTCTGCTACAGGACAGTTTTACCCCTACTCGTAACATAATGTTATGTGCTCCTGGGCCCTGGCAGTTTCAACCCACCATACCAGCTCAAAGTGAAAACAGTACTTATTTAGGCTACAGCAACTCTAGAGAAAAAAAGTCATCCCACAGCATCAGTATAAAATCATTTCAGGACCCTATCAAACTCCCTTACCATAGCATGCATTTCCTTATAAATTGATGGCAACATTGATAGTTCAGCATCTCCTTTTTTCCTCTGCAACCCAAATCCATGAAAGGATTCACCCGTGTTTCAAGAAACTAACTTCATGAGTCCCTACGCAAACCAGTTTTTGTCAGTTAGGTCACTGCTCTAAAGCATTCTCAGTGAAAACAGAAGCACAATACAAGATGTTTCCTGAGAAATGAGCCATGCTTCCTATAGAGTTATGTCCATGGTTTTGCTGATAGTAGCAGCCAGTCAGCTGCTGCCTCCCAGAATGGGTCAGAGCTGCTTTTCCCTAAGTAAGGGCTCCAATATATTGTCCAGTCACTGATTTCCACGTAACTGCAAGGAACTTTACCTTCCAAATTTGCCTGAACAGCAACTTCCAGAGTGGTGAGGGACAGGCACAGAAAGATGGCAGGCAGCACAAGCACATATATTTCAGCTCCTTAGGAAACCAAGATTAAAAGCATCTACAATCAGAACCACTAGGATAAACAAAACCATTTGGAAAAATTAATAACTATTATAAATGTTGAGCTCAGTCTCTAAAGTACCTGACCACAGATCAGTGCCAACTCCTGCATAACATGCAGTGATTTTCTACCCATTGGGATTCTGTTATGTAGTAGAGCTCTTAAGATACAGAGTCCATGAATTTATGCATTGGATTAAGTTCCTTGGATGTATCAGAATTCCCTTTTTTTTTATTCCACAGGATGAAAAGGAGAAAGGACAAGAAGCAGGCATGCAAGGTCATTGGGAAATTGCCCAAATTAAGTTATAAATTAAAACCAGCATAATTAAGCTGCTATTGAAACAGTTAGTAACTGTGTAAGCATTTACTTGGTAGAACAGTGCCTTTATGCTTTACCTTAAAGGCGTGCAGGAACATATTTACATTAAAGCAAAATGTAATGGTCTCACACAAAGGCTGTGAGCATATTAGTTTGCATTTACACGTTACTAGAAACTAGTAGAGTGCCACAGCTTTCCTGTGCACACAATGACTGTATTTCCACCTTGCAATAACTGAAATAAACCATGAAAATATGATGGCTCAGTCTTTGAACAAGCCACTACACATGTGATAGAGATAACTACCTCATTAATTCAAGTCAAAGTTTTCTCCAAGGCCGATGACCTCACTGGCACCCCACAGGCAGAGGACCTTCTGAAGGCAGAAGGTGCCTGACTCAGTCACAGATACCAACAGTTGCTCTCTGCCAGGCTGGGTACCGAATCGGACCAGCCCCATCCCACTGGCTCCTGCTTTTGGTCCCAACATGAGCGTGGTAAAACTTCCTTGCGTGTGTCATTTGGTGCAGGTGTATAGCAAGCAAGAGTCCCTTATAGCAATGAGGGACTCCAAAAGCAGGTATACACAACTTGGGAGCACAAAGTAATTGTTAGCTAACGCACACAGTGGACAGCTAGGACTAACATGCTATGAGACCGAGCGTTAATACGCCCCACAGCAAGAACTCAGGGAGCGTTTGGAAAGCCAGCTGCCTGATCCAGACAGGGCAGGGAAGAGGCCTCCTGTGCTGCTCCTTACAGAGGACTGGCTCCCGGTGGTGCCGAGCTGCTCTCTTCTGAGCATCTGCTTTTGGTTTTTTCATATGATTTAAGGATGTCAATAGATTTACTATTGAATCTCTGGGCTGCAGACTATCTCCACGGCAATAATCGCAGTTTCCTGTAGTTTTCACTCATCTCTGTCATGGCTTTAGCTCAAGTGCTTCTTCACAGCTTCCTCAAGCAGACAGAGCCCAGGTCAGGCCACAGCGCGAAGCCCAGCTGGTCCCTGAGGCACGGGGAGACCAACCCCTCTGTGGGGACCCTGCAGTCCCCTTCCTAAGGGATCACGTGACAACGAGGGCCAGCAGATACTTGCTCTCAGTCAGACTGTTCCCACAGGGGTGGGTGACACCGTCAGGTGCCCGTCTGCAGCTGCCTCCCCTCCTGTCTTCCCACGCACAGCCGGCCAGGCCCCACAGTGGTGCCCGGGGCGGTCGGCCTCTCTCTCTCCACCTGCACTCTCATGCTCTGGCATCGAGGAAACACCCAAAGGGTGCTGCCTCAAACCTGGGCAAGGGTTCCCATGTTAGGCCTGGTTTTGTTGTATTCTATAGATATATTTTATTTAGGGCATTTTATTGGCATATAGAGAGATTTTACTGCTGCCCAGCCTGGCTCCAGGAAGCCTGTCCCGGAGTAGACCCGGCGATGAACCGGCTGCCGCTGAGGGGACTGGGTCTCCTCAGCGTAACCCCGAGGAGTTGCCGCCCGCCCCGCCGTCCACGGCCGGGCACGTCGCAGTTCAACCACAGAATCAACTCGGCCGGCGCCCGCCTCCCGCGCCGTCCCTGCCCCCTGCCGCGCCCGGCTCCGCCTCGGCGAGGGGCGGGGGATGGTGTGGCGCGGCTTTCGGAGCGGATCGACCCGGCGGGCGCCATGCGGAGCCGCGGGGAAGTGGACGCGACCCTGCAGACGGCCAAACTGAACCCGGCGGAGCTGCTGCCGGTCGTGCACTGCCTCAGCTTCGGCCCGCAGGCCGGAGCCGGCGAGTGCTGCCTGCTGCAGCTGGAGCCAGGCCTCTGCGCAGAGCTGGAAGCGGGCCGCAGGTACCGGCGGGGCGGGGCGCCCCCTGGAGGGCGGGGGGTGTCATGGCGGCCCGGCCCTCTGGAGCCCCTGGGGGCCGGGTCGGCGACTGGGGCAGGCCGGAGTTTCTACCCCCGGCCCTTGCAGCTCGCCCCGCCGTGCCTGGTGGGGACTCGGGGCAAGCGGTGCAGGCTGGGGCCGGGCCGGGGCGGCGCAGCCGGGGCTGCCCGCGGGCAGGTGTGCGCTGGGCCGTCGCAGCGAGAAGTGGCTGCCGTGGCTCTTAAACGCCGCTCTTCCCGGGCTTTAGCGCTTCTGATCCGGTTTGCGTGGAGATGGAACTGTCCCTTAAAAGCTGGCTCGGTTAAATTGGAAACTAAAAGTTGGCAGAACTTAAAATAAGCTGGACGAGGCAAACATAACCAGCGCTTTATGATGGGTGTTTGTATTGGATTATTTCATAGAAATAACTGTTGTGTGCATTAGAAAAAAAAAAGATGGGCTAGGGGATGCTTCATGTATGAGTACAGTGTGAGTCGGTGAGAAGGACCAAACCCAAGCTCCATTCCTGTTCCCAGACTATTCAATGTGGTCAGAGTAGCAACTTCCTTCCTGAAGTTTCCCACTTCTGTAGGTTGTTATCTTGGTGACTGTTCTGTCTTCTTTTTTTCTTTTTTTTTTTTTTTGGCATATGGAAAAACTTCTTTGCATGAGACTTCTAGCCAAAACTGAGGAGAGTTTCTTGCCAGGCATGGAAAGATAGATGGTTAAAAATTGGTGTTTAGGAAAGGGTATCATATATTTAAAAGAATTCTGGCTTCTGAGATTTTCTGCTGGAGCTCTTGAGGCCAGGTGGATGGCAGGGTGCCTGCACATTGGACAAATAGGACAGGGAAGGACACAGAGTATTAGCACGGACATTTGGTAGGATGGGTATGTGACATCTAACTCTGGACCAAGAGCAGATTCTAGATAAGTTTTTGATATCATTTTAAAATTTCTTCCTTTGCTGCAACGTCAGTGACATAATATAATCAATATGTTTAAAATGACTCATAGGCTTATAGAATGGTAGGGGTTGGAAGGGACCTCTGGAGATCGTCAAGTCCAACCCCCCTGCCAGCGCAGGAACACCCAGGGCAGGCCACACAGGAACAGATCCAGGTGGGTCTTGAAAGTCTCTAGAAAAGGAGACTCCACAATCTCTCTGGGCAGCCTGTTCCAGGCTCTGTCACTCTCACAGTGAAGAAGTGTTTCCTCATGTTGAGGTGGAACTTCTGTGTTTCACCTTGCTACCATTACCTCTCGTCCTATCACAGGGCACCACTGAAAAGAGTTTGTCCCCTTCTATTTGACACCCACCTTCAGGTATTTGTAACTTGTAGTATTTCCCTGTCCCTCTTGAAGTGGGGAGACCAGAAGTGAACACAATACTCCAGATGTGGCCTCACTAGAGCATAGTAGAGGGGGAGGAGAACCTCCCTCGACCTGCTGGCCACGCTCTTTATGCATCCCAGGATACCATTGACGATTCCCTCTAAAGAAAACAGTCCTCAGAGCTGTATGTTATTAAGCCTGTTTATACTCGGTGCAATATGGGTAAGGTGTCATTGGTTAGAGGCCTGAGTCGTGCTGAGAACTACTTGGGGCACAGCTGAGCTTTGCTCATGCTCGCAGGGTTTGGAACCAAGATGAGCAGTTTGATAAAATTGAATGTGAACACTTAATTTAGGGTAACTTGGGAAGAACTGAATGTTGCCCTGTTGTGGTCCTGCTTCACTATTATTACCTCCTCATTAAGAATGCCCATTTAATTAAGTATGAGAGCTGAAAAGGAGGGTTTGCATTGATTCTTTGTACTGAAATGCTCTAGAAGATGGTTTTCTTTCTTGCTTGGAATTGCTTGCAGAAAAATGTGTATATTTTTGAGAGGGAATTTTCTGAAGAACACTGCACAATAGACACAATTTTGTTTTGCTTTCTTGTTTCCCAGTGGACCAGTTTCAGTCTTCATTAAAGAACATTTGTAGTTGTCATTTCTAAGATGTGAACTAGTTCAGGCTCTAAGCATCACTGAATCAGTGTCTTAGGGGGGATTGTGTGAAAAGGCAGGTGAGGAGGTTCAACTGTGATCTGCATTAAAACCTTGAATACTTGTCTTTCAGAGTGGGGAAAATTAAAAAATGTGAGGAAAAAACCTAGTGTTAAGATATTCTAGAGTAACTGACAATTACATCTTTATATTTTGGCATGCTGTGACTGTTGCTACCAAACAGAAAGCAGTTTCTTGTTATTCTTTACCAATGTATAAATGTGAAAAAATACCAGACAAGTTTAATAGGTGTTCATCCTGAAGTGGAGTTAAAAATACATCCTTATTTTTGTGCTGTTTTTGTTTTCCAGCCTAGTAATCCGTGGTGAGAAGGATGAACAGGCAGTGTTGTGCAGCAAAGATAAAACTTACGACATGAAAATAGCAGATACCTCAAATATGCTGCTGTTTATTCCTGGTTGCAAAACTCCAGAACAGCTGAAGGCAGATCAAGCATCTTGTAATATTATTCATCCACAGGTATGTCTTTCAGGGGTTTTGCTTGTTTTGTTTAATTCTCTGCTTTCTTATTCTCTATAATTTCTTTTATTTTTTCCAAGATGTGCATGTGAAAGCCATCTGGGATTCAGTTGCCTAAACATAGGCTTCTAATGCCATTTTAGATGCCTTGTGGTATTGGTCTAGCTTCAAACTGCAGCTGCAGAAGGACATGAGTCTCCTGTAGGTTCTTTGGATGTTATTGAACAGCCCCAGGAGGATGTCTTTATAAATATGCCTTACACACTGGGGGCATGCTATACCTGAGGGTGTCCAAAATGTCTCTAGGGCCCTTCTTTAGACAACTGAACTTTATCCATAATGTATGAGAATTACTGTTTCTAAGAAGTTAAAACTTTAGTTTATTTTCAATGGCTAGTAATTACTTGTGGTGGGTATTAAAAGCCTTCAAAGCAAATCTAATTTCTCAGTGTTAGAGGCTATTTTTAAAATAAGTTGTCTGCAAATTGTTTCTTAGTGTTTTCCCCAAAAGGCTGATTATACCATGTCATGCCTGAATGCTATTTTTTTAAATACAGAAATATATTAAAAATTACTTTCTTTCAACTAGCGTCTGGAAAAAATTTGTTGTAGTGAATGATTTTAGAGTTCTCAGTTTAAAGAATTCGTTGTTCTCTGCTCTTCTGAAGCAGTTAATAAAATTCTGCTAAAAATAGTTAGGCAAATATTATTAGGTCATTATTTGCTGTAATGGATCTAACAACATTATTGAGGAGTAATCCTGCTTGTTCCGAGATGAACATAATAATCAAACCCACATAATTTTTTCCATGAAGTCAGCAGTTCAGCTAATAGAAAAAGCTAATCCAAACTGAAATACATTACTGAGAAAGTAATATTCTTCCATAGTCTTTTACTGTGTTTAATGATCTCACCGGTCCTCTGAAGTCACACATATCAACATAATATAAATGTGGTTTGCATAGGAATTATATGTAGAGTTTTATTTCTAAGAACTTTCTTAACATTTTGAAGAATGTTCCATGGTGTATTGACACTGCAAATTGTGAAATGTAGCAAAAAACTCTGTTTACTCCGTATTTTGGGACTTCACTGCCCTTCTGCAGTCTCAGTGCTGCTCTTTGTACCACTTGCAAAGGTAATACTCATAGCCAAAGCATCTGACATTTTACTCGCCTTATACAGGTCAACTCTAGTTATAAGCTTTGGATTATAAGATAAAATTGTTCTGTTTTCTATGCCAAGTACCTTCTTGTTCATTACCAAATTGCTAGGAAAAAAATTCAGCAGGGAAAAAAAATCTAACAGCTAGGTAAATGCTATTTGATATGAGAGGGCAAAAAATCTTAGTTTATCAGGAAGTTAGTATTTACCTGAATTTTGTGCCAAGCAAGCTACAGAATAGTAGATTAAAAACTGAGAGCTTTCTCTATATCAGAATTTGTCTAGAACTTCTACAAAGAGGTGGTTTGCTTATTTGCTCTGCAGTAGTTGATTTAAATGGAACATTATTTTAAAGTTTTGTTGTTTGTTTTTTCTTCAATGATTTATCTTAAAAATTCATTAGAGTGTAAAAAGATCATGAAGTAGATCCCAAGCATGGGAAGAAGTGGGGAAGATGGAAACAGGATAATACAGGAGGAGTTTTATGGCAGTAACATAATTTAGTCTTAAGAGGAAAAGAAATGTTGATGAGGACTGTAGAGGAATAAATCCCATTATGATATTCTATCATTTGCGTGTAGAGATGAGTTGTTCCCTTTGTCATACGCACCATGAGCATATTTTTATCAACCAACCAACTGTGGATTTTTATTCTTCATTGCCTGTAGTAATTGTTTAAATGGAAAATATTACAATGCCTCTTTCATTTTTAAAGTAATTACCCTATTAATAAGGTTTTGTTCTGAGTGACTAGATTAGCAGTTTTTTTTCTGACAATTTTTGGTAAGCTTCTTTGAATCCAAATAGTAGAATAAAATGTTCCAAGAGTCACTGTCTCTTCTTGTAGATTGCTGGTTTCTCCAATAACTATTGGGAATTAAGGAGATGTCGACCGAAACTGAAGAAACTGAGGAAGCTTTTAATGGAAGATCCATATGAAGGGCCAGATAGTCAGAAAGATCAGACTTCAACATTTTCAAAGGTAAATCATCTACATAAATTACTTCTTTGTAATTGGTGATGGACAAATTAAATTCCTAACTAGAGAAATACCTTTGCTCACGTGTTTCACAGTGCTGCTTTGAGTTAATTTTTTAAGCCTACTATTCCAGTTAAGTTGGTAATGATTAGCAGTTCTTCTGAGTAGCAGGTAAGCAATCTTTTTTTAGTAAATACAGGAGATGGAAGAACACCAGAAGAGACTGGCAATTTCCCTTTCCATGTGGGGAGCTTCCTGAAGACAGTCTTCATAACCTTTTGTAAATTCTTTGAGTTATATGACTAAGGTGTAACGTAGCCTTTTGTCCTTCGCGTATAACACGTCATGTATGAGCGAAGTATAAGGGCACAGGGCACCCATGTACAAGTCCCTTGCCAATCAGTAATTTATGATGACAAGGAGAAGCAGGGAGTTGCAGAGAATAAGGCTGACGGTACAAGAAAGGAAAACTCAAGTAAAATCCTGTCCTGCTGCCCTTTTATGTTTTCAGGAAATCAAATTTAGATTCTAAATAATAATGGAGAGACTTGGACTGTGCCAATATCTCAGATAAAAGGCTCATAAAAATAATGGCGTTTTGTTAGTTTGGTTGGTTTTCCTTTTGACTTTAAAAATCAGAAATGATTACTCCAAAGCATTTTACACTGAGGCTTGGTTGAAGCTTATACTAACAAACAGAACCTGTGTGCTTGCATATGTAAACATAGATGTTAAGTTTTTCTCCCTTAGAGAGAAATGCTGCCTTGCTCTGGATCATTAACGGACTAAATTTCTGATAAGTTTCAGAATCTCTCCCCCAGCATTGCCTTTGCAATCTTTCATTTTTCCTCTCTACTCTGGTCTAGGCATAGAAAGACATAGCAGCAAAACAAGGGATGGCAGAAGGAAAATGGCTTAAATTGTCCATAAATTATTAGCATTGACAAAGGCTAGCAACACAAAAAGATGTTCTATGCAATAGTATTTTCTGATAACATTAAATGAATTCTATGAAAACATGTCAGTGTCTCCCCAGACATGAGTGCCTGGTTTGAGGACTGATCTCCATTTGTTTTGAAGGAAAATGTTTCATGTATCAGCTTACTAGATAGAGCTGATAAATGTAGATGAATCTTAGCTATGCCACTGGTGTAACTTTAATCTCTCCACGGGACAGCTCTCTTTCCTATGGGACTAATTCTCACTGGAATCCTAAACAATACATGTCTAGTAAAAATTTTTGCTGTGTTGTTGCCTATACTTAATATTTTTTGGGTGCTGGCAACAAATGAGCCATCTTTAATCTGTTTAAAAAGAAATTACTAAAAACAGATTGTGGCTTACTGTAAACTTTTCATTGTTTTCAGTTGTTTGTACTGTATCACACAAGAGAACTGTAGGAAAGGAACCATAAGGAACTGTAGCACTATAAGGAATTAACTGTAAGGAAGCCTGATGCATAGTAATGTGATTTAGCAAGCTGCAAGAAAACTTGGGAGCAGGCTAGTACACAGCTTGCTCAGGGCACACTGAATTAAAATCCTGGGGTTTACAGTGAGATGGCACGTTCAAATGATTGAATGTATCCGATTTAATGTGTTTAATGTGTTTCTTACCCTTATCTGGAAATTGCTTGTGTGGACACGATGCAAGTCAACCCATTCCATTTTATGTCAGCAAGGGTGATGCAGCTGATAAAGCATCCTAACTGAGAACAGAGAGTTTTTGGAAATGCTGTTGGAGTGCTAGTCAGGCCTCAGAGGGAGAGACTTTCCCTCAGAGAAGGTACTAAGGTGGAGTTCTGACTTCTATCCAAAAGTGATGATTTTTGTTTTGCCTTTTCTTTGAATTTCACAGATTAAGATATGTGATTTAGGAAAGACAGAACCGATTCAATTTGCATTCTTCCTGTGATACTTTACTTACGATGCTTACTTGTGCTGGTTTGACATCCTGGGAATACAAGTGTATTTCTTACCAATGACACAAAGACTTCCCTGTAGTTAGACTGGTTTTTATACTGAAAAACCCTTTAAGAAAATGTTGTAAGTTAAAGGAGAAGTTTTGGAGAGTGTTGTAAACCTTAGAAAATTCAGAATCTGGGGTAAAAATCATCAACCTTCTAAGTCTTCCTTTCATTATATGTTATAATATATTTAGCATGCTTGCTGAAGAACAGAAGGACTAAGGATAATCTGTTTTATTTCCTTCTTACTTTTCCCTTGTTGCAGTATACAACAGAAGATTTATTAAGTCTGATTCAAGCAAGCGAAGAAGAAATACTGCACCAACTGCAGGTTATAGATGCCTGCAAAATTGAAGGTATGCATCTCTAAGAACTACTATTGCCTATGAAGGAATAACCCTGTGGTTAAAAAACCTGGGGAAAACCCCAGAATATCTGTGTCTCCTTTTGCTAAGGCCTATTCCACATCCTTGTCTTTCAAGGTGAAAGTTACTTCAAAGTACTAAGATCTGCTTCCCTATTTCCTATATCCTCCGCTGCCGTGAAGCTGATCAAAAGGATAAAACTGAACAGGCACTGACCAGTCTGGCTCTTCCCAGGGTAATTTCTTCTTTGCTTCTACAAACACTGGCATCAGAGTAAACCACCCATAGCATAAATATTTTTTGTCTGGTTGCCCTCTGAATGGATGAGTAGGTACTGCTTTCTGCAGTTCTAGAGGCAAAAATAGCTGATACTTAGGCAACCCCAGACCTTTCATAGTCTTTTGTTCCTCACAGACTGGGTTTATCTCAGAAGTCTCCCTACCATGTGAGGTGAGGCTGGAACAAGAGCCTTACCTTGGGACAGGTCCTACTCATCCTTCATTTGGCCAAGTCCAAACCCTCACTTGGATGCCAGGTGACAGCAGTTCTAGAATCATAGAATAATACAGAGCAGGACTGAGCTCTGGAGGTTATCGGGTCCAAACTCCTCCTTTAGAACAGGGTCAATTTGGAGCTGGCTGCTCAGGGCCTCAGATAGCTGAGTTCTGAGCATTTTCAGTGATGGAAATTGCGCAACCTCTGTCCAGGCTGGTCCCGTGTTTGACTGTCTGCAAGGGAATAAAAACTTCTAATACCCTGAAAGGATTTACCTTGTTGCAACTTGTGCTTGTTGCTTCCTGTCCTATCACTAAGGTCTACTGGGGAGACTTCTGCTTTGTCTTCTCTATACCATCCCATTAGGTAGGTGAGAACAATATCACAGATGACTTTCCTCGTCTTTTACAGATGCACAGCACTGTTGTACCACTTCTGTGCTTTGTCACATCTGGATTTCTGTGAACTTGGCTGGAACTGAACTTCCACTTCGCAGGACCACTGCAGCTGGTTCTGTTCATGCAGTTCTGTGTCTGAATTAATTACTAGTTTTTGCAGGTCTGATTCATCTTGGGATAGGGTTTGTGGTATCTTTGGATCCATGGCAGCTTATCTACGTAAACAGTTATGAATAATTGAGATGATTTAATTTCTTTCTCCTTAATATTTGCTCTTACTATTCTTCTTTTTCTCAGTTTTAATCCTGAAAGTGACAGAATGCTATCACTGTACTTTGTAAAGGTCTGACCTACATGTCCAAACTCCTCTAATGTATCTTCAGGGGAACAGGATTAAGGTGTTGATGTTTTCCTTCTATTCTGCAGGATATTGGAGAATTCTAGAATTTGACTATGAGATGAAACTCTTGAATCACGTGACTCAGCTAATAGACTCAGAGTCCTGGTCTTTCAGTAAGGTTCCTTTACATACCTGCCTTGAGGAACTTGGATCTCTAGAGCCCACGTAAGCAATTACTTTTAGTACTTATAATTATCTATAATCATTATTAACTATTACTAATTGCAATCATTATGAATGAATTACTAGAATTACAGTCTTATAACTCCAGATTCCAATTACTATGGTGTTAATGATGTCTTTTCTTTGGCGATAAAATTTACAAGAGCATTAATAATTTAGACAGACAGGTTATTAAACTGATTTTTAGTGTCTAGTGGTAATATTTCCATTGATTCAATAGTAGAAATATTACTGCTGAACTGTAAATGACATAAGTAGCATTTACTTAAGCCATAAATTGCTGGCCATCTTGAAATACTTGTTCTGAAGCTATAGCTAGCCAAAAATGTTTAGTCTACCTCTTGTGTAATGACCGAGATGGTGGTATGTTTTCTGGTATAGTACTGAATTCAGATCCTACTACTTGAGATTACTGTAGTAACATTTGAAGTCATGAAATAATTTAAGATTACCATTCAAACAAAGTCTTAAGTTTACAACATGTAACGTTTTCCATTTATTTGGGCTTTGGCTCAAAAAGAACTCTTGCTTGAATATTAATATCTGACACTAGGTTGTAATTTTATGACAGAAGTCTAGAAAAATTACTGCTATTCATAAGGTATAGTTTATATCTATTACACTATATAACACATATATAGTTATATATGTATATAACTGCCAAATTTATGTCTTAGGGTCACTTCTCATTGCAAAGAAGTGACATTACAGGAGTCTCTTTTCCTTATTCTCCGTACACCTTTGAGTCTTTGTTAGTTATAATTAGAAAGTGGAAGAGACTTTGGGGCTGAATTAACTCCCATCTGTCCTTTTTGTCTCCTTTTGCCCTCTTTGAACTTACTTCTAAGTTTTATCAATTTGTTCATTTCAGCTATGAAGAAGTTCTATCCTCCATTCTCCATGATTTTTTTTACTTTACCTGTTTCTTCCCCCTCTTACTGGCAACTGTTTCTGTTATGTCCTAATGACCAGTTTTAAAACTTGATTTCTGATTTTTCTTCTTTTTTCTTTTAGAGAGATGATTGAACATATTCTTTTAAGCTATGGAAGGAAATACACTGATGATGGTAAGTTTGGGAAATATTTTAATTTTACATAAAGGAAATAATTATTCATGAGTAAATACAGATATTTTGAGCATGGCCCAGACAAATGAATTTGCTAAGATGCCAGCAGAGGAGGGAGCAGACAGTGAACTAAAGATCAGTAAAATTCTTAGAGAAAGTTTCATAGGAAAAAGGACTATGAAACTGTACACGACACTAGGGAAAAATCAGGAACTATCAGAAGTACCTGAAGTGATTTATTAGATGTCCACAAGCCAGTATTTTGTGACTAAAGACAGATCACTTGTAAAATTTAGATGGAATCTCTGTTTAGGTACTCTAGGAGGTCTTGGATATCATGTGTTTAAGAAATCAGTCGTGCTGTTGTGAATAGTCGATGGCTTGTACATCTTCATAAATGCATATTGCCTGAAGCAAGACATCTGCCTTTGGTCCCTTGAACTGCACCACAAGATCTACTGATTGTATTGATTAAATCTCCATTGCCCACCAGACATACAGACATAATATTTTGGTGCCTTAATCTCAATCTAAATTCTTCCCCACAGTTGCTTTCATCTTGCCTTTGGCTGATGTAGAAGCTGCACTCAACCTTAAAGGACATAGGGAAGTAGTTAGAGTGACATAGATTGTCTTAGTATATTTTGGCAGGTTACATAAGGAGCAAGTTTGAATTGCAGGACAGCCAGGTGACTGAAAAAGTGCAAGAAAGTGTGTATACCTCACATTGCTCAAAGAATTTTAGTCAAGGCAGTGAGAATGAGAAGAAATTCTCCTTATTCCTTTAATCATCACATATTAGAAGGACAATTAAAGAAGTGGAAGTTTTGTTTAATTGGTCATGTATGGACAGCCAACGCTTTAATACAAGCCATTCAGAAATAGGAATGGAAGCTGTAGGAAAAACAGTGTCACTGTGAAAGGCGACAAGAAGATATTGGGGGTGGGGGGAATATATAAATCAATTGATGTGAAGTAATACTTGGACAGCGCTGCAAACACACATAATATTCTGCTTAATTTGTTCTTCAGAATGAGAAGATACCGTAAGTTATCCAGAGTAATACCAGGTTGGGTTACTCCCTGAGGAAAAGAAAAACCAGGATACTTGGTTTGCAGAAGACTGTAGAACAGAATAAAAATAACAGCCTGTTCTCTGTTCTTTTACCAAAAAGCAAGAACCCAAAATAATCCTTTTTTTTTTGTTTCTCAGCAGGGGAGGTTTACTTTGAAATGCATGAAGATAAAATATGCAGATCTATAGCACAAATGCTTTTGCAAAATGCAGTTAAATTCAATCTATCAGAGTTTCAAGAAGTCTGGCAACAAAGTGTCCCTGAAGGGATGACAACAAAGCTTGATCAGCTTAAGGTAAAAACATAAAGACGAATGGGCTGTTTCAAGAGTAGGCTGTGAACTGACTTGTTGTATGTAGATTTTGTCAGTTACTGGAGACTGATTGTGTTATTTCTGCCACTTTTCGAGTTTCAGTTCTTGTGACATCCTCTATAAGCATCAGTAGTCTGGAATCGTGACAGTTCAGGTTTCTGAAAGCCTGGCATGTTTCACTGTTTGGAGAAAAGTTGCAGCTGTACAGTTAATACTTGTAAATGTAACTAGAACAGAAGCTGCAGCTGTTACCGAGCAGACTGTCATGACAGCCAGGAGAGTAGCAAGCTCTGTAAAAACCCTTTTGTTCAAAGGAGGCACAGAGATATTGGAACTCAGTGTATTTCGCCCCACCCCATCTTCTCATAAAGGAAATTATGATAAACACTGCCTGTAAAAGAATGCCTTTATGATACTTCTTCACTGTTCCTCTAGTAGTGCAGTTCTAGAAGGCTTTGGATGTGCAGAGGGCAGTTTGCGTGGGTTATTGACAGAAAGAAGGAAGTTTAATTGGTTTGTCTTAACATTTTCTCTCTGATGCTGATCTACAGGGTTTGGCTCTTGTGGATAAAAGCTCAAGACCAGAGACCATCTTTCTGCTAAAGGTAGAAGACTTACCTGAAGACAATCAGGAAAGATTCAACAGCTTATTCAGCATACGAGAAAAGTGGACGGAAGTGGATATTACCCCTTACATACAGTAAGGATATCTTTCTATTTATTAAAACATCATTAGTGTTATATTCTTCCCTTTTTACATAGCTGACTTCCTATCAACTATGATAGCCTCAAATACTACACTTTCCATTTAAAATGAATATGAATTCTATATGAATAGAATCCCCACCCTTGGGAACTGTAGCTATATTCGTTGGATTTAAACTTGTGTTAAAAAGCTGATGGTACTGAATATAAATGGGGGAGAATTCTGTTTATTGAATGAGGCAGACTTAACTCTAAAGGATAAACCTCCTGACATTTGTAATCAGTCTCCATGTTTACAACACAAGAACTACAGAGTAGTAGTACTTACTGTACTGCATCCTTTGTTCTTTTGGTGGCTAACACTTACCCTACAGCAGTTCTATCTGGAAGACCCTGCCAGGATATATGTGAGCAGGTGGTAACCCAGAAGGAACTGCATCACACTTTTATGAGTGGCTCTAAATTTCCTGTACTCTAATTAAGTAGTTCAAAGCTAACTTTTGATAGATTGAAAACCCTTTAGAGACATTAGCTCTGTGAATCATAGAGCTCAGAGGGTTGTGATCAGCGGTGCAGAGTCCAGTTGGAGGCCCGTAGCTAAGCAGTGTTCCCCAGGGGTCAGTACTGGGTCCAGTCTTGCTCAACATACTCATCAGTGACCTGGATGAAGCAAGTTCACTGATGATACAAAACTGGGAGGAGTGGCTGACATGCAGGAAGGCTGTGCTGCCATCCAGCGAGACCTGGACAGGCTGGAGAGTTGGGCAGAGGGGAACCTCATGAAGTTCAGCAAGGGCAAATGTAGGGTCCTGCACCTGGGGAGGAATAACCCCATGCACCAGTACAAGTTAGGGATAGATCTGCTGGAAAGCAGCTCCCTCCACAGAGAAGGACTTGTGAGTCCTGGTGGACAACAGGCTACCCATGAGCCAGCAGTGTGCTTTTGGGGCC
>WUAM01000217.1:1641354-1702845 GCA_024336885.1 Actenoides hombroni | reverse complement strand
CACAAACTGGAACACAGGAAGTTCCATTTAAACATCAGGAAAAGCTTCTTTACTGTGAGGGTGATGAAGCACTGGAATGGGCTGCCCAGAGAAGTTGTGGAGTCTCCCTCTCTGGAGACGTTCAAAAGCTGCCTGGACACGTTCCTGTGCACCCTGCTCTGGGTGAACCTGCATTGGCAGGAGAGTTGGACTAGCTGATCTCCAAGGGTCCCTTCCAACCCCTACCATTCTGTGAAAAGTAGTAATAAAACCCAACCAACTCCCCATAAAAAATGAACTCCTTGTTTCTGAAGTAAAGAATATAGTTTTGGCTGTTGCTTAAATGTCAAGCCAAGTTCTAAACTTTAGCTAATTTAAATCATTATGTGACATGGTGTTTTGTTTCTTTGTCTTCCAATACCCTGATCCAGTTTATTACTCTGTTGACAAGCATTTCATGGATTCATTTTGTATGAGAATATCTCTAATGCCAATGTCATCTGCTTTATTTCCTGTATAGAGACTTATGTGCAGAGAAGCAGACAGTTGGTGCTCTTCTGACAAAATATGCTCGCTCCTCAATGCAGAACGGTGTTAAAGTTTATAATTCTAGAAGACCCATCTCATAACAAGTATTGTTCTAAGTACTGAGAATACCAAATGGACTGACAGTGAAGGTTGCTTGTTGCTGCCTTCTGTGGGAAGTTGTTGTCAGACAGTATTATCCAGTGTTTTGAGTTTAAGCGGTGAACCTTCGTGAATGAGTTCTGTTTTCTGTTCAGCTAAGCAGAATGTGAGGGCACTTGCCTCTTTTAAGAGAATAGTGTCAGCAGCTCATGCCCACCATCCTTTGACATCTTTTTTCTTCCTCTGTGTCTGTAGTTATGCCAGGAGTCAAGCTACTTCTGAGTACACTTTAGCTGTCTATCCATAAACTGAAGTCTGACATTAAAAATTAATACCTCCTTGATATAATTGAATTAAATGAATTGATTTCGACAGCAAAATGGAATGTTTAGTCTTTTGCCCCTAAGTGAGCTTCTTAAACCTTAAGATTTCATTGCAGTATTGACATTTTGAATACTGCAGAGCCTGAGAAGCTCATGATCAAATTATTCCTGACTGAGACCACTACACTAGCCTTAACTTTGGAATGTGGTTCTTTTTGTGGTCATGTCTGTGAATGGCATTGCCACAAGCTCTTGTCGCTTTAACACTTGGCAGAATTGCCTTTTAAATACTACAAAAACCAAAATTGCAACCTAGTGTGAAGATGTGAAAGCACAGTTGGACGTTGTGTTATGAACTTCCTATAAACTGCCATTAGAATGTAGCTGAAGCAAAATTAATGTTTTACAGAAGACTTTTTCCTTTTTAAAGAGAACTTAGAAAATGTTGTAATACAATTATTATGGCAAATAACTGCACATAGGAATTGTGCCTTGAAAACTTAGGTTGGAATATTATTTTGTGTAGAGCAATGAAACAGGATTTCTTTACAGTATTATCCTGAAGTGCAGAGTGCCTGAAACTGAAATGTTGTGATCATTAAAAAGGATCGGTTTCAGGTCAGTGAATCAATGTTGGATTTATTTTTTTTAACTTAACAATTGTAGGGATTTTTATACAAAAAGCATTTGCTGCATCAAACTCAGATGTAAGGCATGGAAAATCTTGTAATTGCTGTCGTACCAGGTGTCAGGTCAGTGGGGAGAGAGACTATCAATCAAATGTAACTCTTAAGATGGATGTGTATATCCTTGGAATTTTGTTACAGTTAAAAGCTGAATAAAACCTGCTTTTTGATCTGTGATTATTCTTCGCCACTGATGCAGGATCTGTTCCCTGCGCTGCGTATTTCTGAAGTGTGCAAGTGTCATGTTTGACCCAGCTGTGTAAAGACTCAGCTGGCTTAGATGGCTCTGCGGGGAGGAGCTGCCTCCTCGCTGTCTGTTTTCAACAGCTGTGGTCCTTTCTTTTAATAGCACCAGAAGGTTCCCTCTCAAAAAGATCAATGGGAATAGGAATGTGAAAGCCTTGGAAATAACATTGCATCATAGAAGGTTGTCTAGTTGAAATACAAATTCTTGTACTCTGATACAACAGTATGTTTACACTGGCTTTTGCTTGTGAAACAAAAATTTAAGTATTATGTGAATAGTGCTGTATCATGGTTCCAAGGTAATGATTGATTTAGATACAGAATGATGATACGTTCAAAAATTATTTACGTTCACAGTGCTTCTGATTTTGTTACAAATCACTATCTCATTTGGAACGCCCACATTTCAAGAACTGCCGATGCTAAAAGGGCAGTAACTCCACTAGGTGCTTTTATGTGAGCATTAATTTTAACATAGAATAGATGAATCAAGACTTGTTTATAATAGAACAAATCTCAGTTACGAAGAAACTTCATATTGTATCCTCCTGAGTAAAAGATGCTCCACAGCACACTGCTGTGGGAGGGAAGAGGTCGTGAGATCCAATCTTCGTCGGTCACTGGAGCTTTACTGGTGCAAGTGGAGGTTGCTCACACATCAGCAGCGGGCACAGCCAGGGAGGCAAGGCCTTCGGCGGGTGCAGCAGCAGCAGCAGCAGCAGTTGGCCACGTTACCGTTCCGTCTGCAACAGCGTTACCGCCCGCCGCTGACGGGCTCGCAGGCTGCAGGGGCACAGCCGCCATCACGGCGGGAGCCGGTGAGGCTGGGCTGCGGCTGCTGCCCCCGCCCCGTCCAAGGGGAGCTCTCGCCAGCTAACTCAGAACCAGCTATTTGAGGGACCCGAGCCTTCCGCACAGCCCGAGAGTTCCGGGCGGGTTGGAAGCGGAGGGGTTCGGGCATCCGGCGGCAGCGACCCCGCCCGCCCGCCGCCCTCAGGCTCCGCCCCGCGCAGCGCCTGCGCGAGTAGTGGCCCCGCGCACGCGCTTGCCTGCGCCTGCGCCGTAGGCCCGCGGGGCGCATGCGCACCAGCGAGTGACCCGGCTCTGTGTACTCCTTTGGGATTCGTTTGGGGGTTATTCTCTAATTTATTTTTTTTTGTTTTCGTCCTCTTACATCGCCCTTCTGGGAAACAAGATTCCAAAAGATTTTTCGTCCTTCCAGAAACAACGCTGTGTTAAATGGGCCGTGATCTTTCAACTGCCAGGGGTCAAAGGTTACGAGCAAGATGGCGGCCTCTGCTGAGGGGCAGAGCGTTGGCGGGTTCCGGCGGGAGCGCTGCTGAGGGGGAGCCTTGTGCGGCTGGGGAGCGTGCGCTGTGCCGGTGGCCGCTCCTGCCTTCCGTGCCTCCTCCTGCCTTCTGTGCCCGCCGGCCCCAGCCGACTGCCCCGGACGAGAACGAGCCGTGGGAGCTCCCAGCCCAGCCGCCGCCCGGAGCAGCACCCGCGACCTCGGCGACGATAGGGCCGGGCCGCGGGGGGCTCTGCTGCGCTCCCCCTGGCCCCTGCCGGTCCACTCGCTCCCGGGCACCGTATCTCCCACCTCTCATCGGAGGGTGCTGTCCCAGCCGGCGGTCCCACGAGCGGGGACCCCCCGGCCGTGCCTGCTCGGCCGCGGCCTTCCTGATTCGGTAGCTCCCATCTCCACTGCCCGTTTTGCCGGTTGATTTCCGTGGCTTCTGCGGGTAGGAAGCATTCGGCGCCTCCGAACCGGTATCGTATCCTCAGTGAAGAGGGGGGTTGTGTGCTGCCCTCTTAAAAGGTTACGTAAAAAGACTGAACGTTGTTTGTGCTGTAACTGTGGTGCTCATTCGAGCTGAAGATGCCTGACCGTTGGGAATCACAGATCCAGTGAGGAGATGAGTGGTCAAATACAACCTGACAGAAGGAAAAATCGAAGGACCCATCAAGTGGGAATGATGTTGATGCCAGTCTGACGGTCAGCAGTGTGTGTTTAGTGCTGCTGTTCAGGATGAATAGGAAGAAAGGAGACAAAGGATTTGAAAGCCCAAGACCATATAAATTATAAGTATCCATTTTTCTTTAAAGTTGATATATGTGAGACCAATGCACATTTGAACCTGGCCACTGGCTGATCAGTAATTATTTACTTGAGAAGGTGGGAACTATTACTTGTGGTGTAGCTTGCATTTAAAAAGCATGTAGGTGTGTGTTTTGATGTACAAATGGACTCATGGGCAGTGAGCAGTCTCATAAAGATATTTACATTGTGCTCTTCAAACCTTGAAGATCTCCACACAATAACAGCACTACAGACCATGCTACCATGTTTCATTCTTACTGCTATGTCAAACCCTTTTGACTTAAGGGCTTTTTTACATATTAAAAATGCTTCCATTTGTGGCAAGCAACTTTGTTAAGCAAATGCTCATTTTTACACATTCATTACTTTGGTTGTAACCAAGCTGTAAAGCAGTTGTAGATTTCAGTGGATCTTTATGTATTTCTGTTTATACCTTCTCCATGTCTTTATAAATCTGTAATATAAATGTATTTATAAATAGAATCACTCATGTGTCGTACATTTTAATGTGTAGGTAATGTTTGAATCCATCATTGGATACTAAAAGTTACCATTCTTTTGTAGGAATTTTCATTGAATTTGCTCAGCTGAAGCAAAGTCACTTTTTAATGCACAGGGTACATGAGTATGTGCATACCTGAGATGTGGCATAATTACAAGGTTGTATGTTGACTAACAAATTGCACTACTGTAAAGTGTGGTGAAGATACCACCTACTACAGAAAAATATAGAAATAACTTCCTGGAGTTTTAAAAAATTTGGAATTGCTTTTTTATCTTCCATTTTTTAAATCAGATTTATTTCCCAGGAGTTCTAGTGTGTCATTTAAAATATAAGCAATGCATTTGACTTGTTTAAAATACCTATTTTGATTAATACATAACCATCATTTAAAATAATACATTCTTAGGACATACTAATTGTAAAAGAGCTACTCTATCTCTTTTTTCATGTGCCTGCTTACATACATTATGTATGAGAGTAAATTTTCCACATGTCTCTGAAAATATTATGGCTGTGTGCCATTTCTAATATCACATCACTGAAGTGTTAGAACTTGATTCTATGCCATTAGTAATACTATTTTTTTTTTACATACTGTTAATGTGATCTTCAAAGTGTTGTTATCTACCTGTTTTACTAGTAATATTCATACTAGTAGGATACTATATTTGATTTTTTGGAAACTTTTCTGATCTCGTGCGCAACTTTCTATTCATTATTTGTTTTGAACCATGTAAGAGATTTAGACCATCATGAATTCTTCTTATATAAGTATATGCTATATGCAGTATTTATCTATATGTACATACATCCTGTAGGAGCTTTTTTTTTTTTTAAACTGGGTTAAAATATTATTTTAAATGCTCACATTTGTTCAAAACCTTACTTATTTTAAATTTTTATTTTTTTTCCAGCACAACTCACCAGGTAGTTTGTATCAACAACATAAATTTTCAGAGAAAGTCTGTTGTAGTAAGTATTATTTAATAAAATATGAAAATAGAAATTAAAAGTCTGGGGTTTCGTCATGTTTTTAGAGGAAACAACTGCACACACAAGCTAAATATGTTGTACAGCTGGTTTTTTATATTTTATACTTCCTAATCTGATGCCTCTCTTAAGTCTGTCATTCCTTGAGATGCATCAAATAAAATACCTTCTAATTGTGGATACTTCAGTCTCTGTAAGGAAAACCTTTCTAAAAGAAGATCACTGCATTGTAAATAAAATTACAAAACACCTTGTAATTTAAAATTGAATATTCAGCACAGTGTTAGCTGATGGTAGGGATAGGGTTATAGAGTTTTCTAGCTTACATGTGACTTCAGGGGGGCTCTGAAGAGACTTGCAATTTCACGCCTGAAGTCATTGAGGCTTCTTCTGCCTAAGTGGATTCTGCTTAGGTTTTAAAAAAATCGCTGTCTTAAGCTCAGATGCCAAAACCTAAACCAGAGTAATGAAAAACAGTGATGCTGGTAACTTGAAGTCTAATCAATAGAGGCAGATCATTTCCTGTAAAACAAGCATGGTTGTCCTGTTGAAGTATTTTGGTTTAATTCACAGCTGGGAAATTTCACCCGTTAAATGGTATGAGAGAACATGTATTCTAGACACCTAAAGAGCAAACAAATTTCTTTGTTAGATAAAATCAGTGGTTTTTTTACCTAAGATTTTCCTTTGAAATGCATTAGTAAGATTTTTTTATATATATATACCTCTACTTTGTGAGTTGGTAAAGATTTTATAGAAGGTTTTATTTTGTGTTTTCATAGGGTTATGTGGAACTGACAATATTTCCCACAGTTGCAAACCTGAATAGAATCAAACTGAACAGTAAACAGTGCCGGATTTACAGAGTCAGAGTCAACGATTTAGAAGCAGCTTTCATCTATAATGATCCAACGCTGGAGGTCTGTCACCATGAGTCCAAGCAGTAAGTGATGTGTTTAAAACTCTGCAATGTAGAGTCTTCTGTTGCTTTTAAGCACAACCTATTGTACTGGCAAGTTTTAACTGGTGATTGCCACATTTTTAGCTTTTGATTTGACGCTGTAATTTTGGTAAGGTATTTTGGCAATAATTTTGAATCTTACGCTGCTCTCCTTTAGAGTGTCTTTTGCTAACATTTCTTTGTATTGTTTTATAAAAGCATCAGAAACTTTAAAAAAAGTTTATGGGGAAGAAAGAGGTGTATGTCAGTAGTATTCCCAGTGCTTGAGGGAACTGCCCTTCCCATGTGTTTTTTCTCTGGTAAGAAAGTATCTTTTCCTAAAATGTTTTATCATTGCTGGACTTCAGGTGTATTTATGCCCATCTTTTGCTCTTGTTTATGTAAAGAAAATGTGGTTCTGTTATTGTGGCAATGGCATTTTGTGTATGTTCTCGTTGAGAATGTTTTACAGTGATGCAGCTACATTCCTATGAGTTCCACATGAGAGGATTGCCCTTAGTTTGGGGTTTTGGGGGGGATTGTGGGGTTCTTTTTTGTTTATTTTTCATTCCTGCACAGTTTGTCAAATCAGTTTGGCTGCATCAGCATAATATTATATAGACCAATACTACTATGTTCTGATAATTTGTCCTGCAAAAATTGTCCTTATGATTATGATGTGTAATGTCAGATTGGATGATAATTTTTGTTCTTTCCTAGTTTTAAACCTAAAAATTCATATAGTATCAAAGGTCCTGGTAATATTTCCCATTTTCCTAATAAGAATTAATAAGAATTGTTTCTGGTTGTATTAAATATGTCTAGATCTATAATTAGCTTATTACTTTGGAACAAATAATAGGAATAAGGCAAATCATGTGACTGGCTCAGGTTAACTGTTAGACTACTAAGTTAAGATGCTTATTACTGTCCTTGGGCTATTTGGTGTGTCTGTGGACAGCGATTGCTTTGAGTGATTCTCTAGCTGCAAAGATGGAGGGGGCTCAGTGAGCAGCTTCAGAGGTGGTAGCACCTTGGTTAACCCATATAGATGATGAAGGCACATAGGAACTAGCTAGAATTATTCTGAAGCAAACTGCAGAGTTCCTGCTAGTTAGATTTGTGAGAATAGCAGCATTCCCAAATGATGTAGCTAGATTTCTAAGAGGCTGTCTACCTGTTGCATTAATGACTAGAGCCTTTGAGATGTTTCTTAGCCCATCTCAGTTTGAAGGTTAAACCTGACTTAACTTTTCTGAGTATTGTCTGTAAAGTAGAGCAATTAAAGATAGCTTCTGTTGGTCAGTTACTGAGAATCAAGTGCTGCTTTTTATCCTGAGTTGCACATCCTTGGATTTGAACTGTTTGTTTATGGCAGACACTCTATATTCCTTTATTAATCACTTATGCAATAGTTTCAGTAATTCAGTTTGCAATTACAATGTTCATTTATATAGGACACTGGATTGGATGTTAGAGTTCTGAAATTTTGTTAGACTTGGTACTGAACCACTCGAGTCTATTAATTCTGTAATTCCTATCTGTTTTGTGACTTCTTTGTTGTTGCTGTTGCTCAGTAAGTCAAAAATTCAGAATCCTCATTAGGGGAATTCTAATTGTTCTGAAGAGTTAGAAAGTAAAGCTTTTGGTTTTTCCTAAGGAATTAAACTTTCATTATTTATTAGCTTTGTAGATGGGGTGTAAGTCCTGGAATGTTATCTAAACTCACTTTGAAATTTGGAAGGAAAAGTTTCACCTTTATTCAGCATCTGATATTAAAGAGGAAATTTAAACCATTCAGTTTCCTACATGCTTGAGGGAAATGATACAGGAAGAGACTTTGGTAAAAATCTCACATCAGTCTGGTTTTCAGTAAGAGAAGCATGACAGGTAAATGTTTTCACTAAGTATTCTCTTTCAATTTTACTGAAACTTATGTTCATGTTGCTATTCCAGCTTAATAGAAAGTCTCTGCATTTCATATCACCTGTGTTATTCATACTTATGAAAGACAGAGGTCACCAAATAGTCTTAACAAAAGACTGGTATGCTTCTCTGTATCTAAGGAGTCAAAGGCTAAAAAGTATTAGATGAGATGTGTATTTTTTCTGTGGAATTATCTTATGCAAGAAAACATAGTTAAAAAGGGTTGAGAAAATCAAGCTTAAAGAGAACTTCATCTATAAACAACAAGCAGCAGCATCTGACATTGTCTCACCATGATGTTCTGTGCTACTTCTTGGGTGAGATTGCCTGTCAGATCAGCTTTTTGTGTTCTGAATTTGAACATTCAACTTGTTTTCAGTTCAAGTAATACTTTTGGGTTTTATCACGTATTGATGCAAAAATCATTGACATGTGATCTGTCATTTTATGTTTTCAGTGTTGCAGAGGGTGAAACAATTTTTTTTTGGTCTTGTATATTGTCACTTCTGCTCTGAGCAACCTGCTCTGGTGGGAGATGTCCCTGCCCATGGCAGGGGGGTTGGAACTAGATGATCTTTAAGGTCCCTTCCAACCCTGACAATTCTATGATTCTATGAATGACAAAAAAGCCTTCTCTGAAAATGTAATTAAAAAAGAGTGAATTTTCTAGGAAATGTTAGAAAAGTTTAATTAGTGCATTAAATGTATTTTCGGCTTTGATGCCATTTCCAGTTTATCTGTCAGTCCCAAACCATAATTTCAGGTACCAACTGACAAAACTTTTAAAGTTTTATCTAGAAATAAAGTTGGTCTTCCATCTTGTAACTTCCTTCTGAGGCTTCAGGACATCATAGCTTTTTCATATGAGAATAATCAATGAACTAACATAATGCAGTCCCTTCCTTCCTGAATGAGAACCATGAACAGTGCCATAAGGTATAAAACAATTCACGTAATTTTACCATGTGTACACAAGGTGGCAGAGAATCCCATTTAAGGAAGAGTTTTAAATCTTGGAAAGACTGCACATAGTGTTGGAGAATGTTTGGGTCTTGTTTGAGGAGTGCTGGTTTTGAGTGTTACAGCTGTTTCTGTCCTCATCTTCCCTCTTTTCCTTGTAAATTGTTGCTTTCTCTATTCTGTCAATGTAAGGGAAGTGGGATTTATTTTTCTGGGCTGCAGTGTGCAGAAATCCCACAGTGTGTATTCTGAATACTGGGACAACTGCTTGTATCTCAGCCCCTTTGATGTTAAAATGGGCAAAGGAGATCCCTCCTTTCTTAATTCTATGGGTAAGGTTGTAAACTGTTAAATAACAGCAGCAAAATGGAGTTTTAATGCAGTGGTTTGATGTGTGATAAGTGATTTTTGTGATGATCCTGCTATTGCCTGGTTATGTGCCTCGCATGTTTGTGTGATAACTGATGCAGGGTTGAGAAGCTACTGCATTTTATTACTACTTCCGTGTAAAGGGTACTTCTTTATATAGCTAAATATGTGCAGATAATGCATTCCTGTGCAGAGGTACTCTAGCATAACTTTAACCTTCAACAGTGTATACCTGCTCATTCACTAGTTGAGCCCTTTTTTTTTTAATTTGAAGCTTGTAGTTTTTAAACATTAAAATTATGGTTTGATATCCTCCAGCTTCACTGTTGCTTTAGTTACAAGCAGCAGTAAGCCTTCAGGGCATGTCTTGCCATATTCTTTCCTCTGAGAAGTCAGTAATCAAGCCTTTAGCCTATGCACAAAATAGAAAAATTACTGCTAGACTGAACATGTGTTGTTTTGCTGTGATAAATAGTCTTCATTTTCACTGGTATGATGCTTAACTAGTTGTAAAGTCATAATAGACTTTGTTAGAAATAAACAGATATGCGGAGAACTTTTGAAGAAAGAGATGGCAAAGCACTTAACCTTGGCCAAAAATGAGAATTAGGTTTTTCAGTGTGACAAAGTTTCAAATTGTTGCCTTATCAGTGCATTACCTATGTGTACGTATTAGATATGTAAAACACACTATAGATAATATGTGCTATATCACACATTTAGGGGTAGGACTCCAAACCCAAGTGCTGATTGTATGTGGGAAGCATAGTACACTATTAAATGAATTACTGGTATGAGCAGAGAGTAGTGAATTACATGTGGATCAAAGAACTTCTTTTGCCAAGTTGATGTTAAGTAACATAGGAAGAAGGTGTTTCAGAAACTGTATGTTTGGGCTGTTTAACAGTTAAATAGCACTGTTGCAGATAATAGTGAGAGATGCTATGGAAAGTTGACGTGAAGGTATCTGAAATCAATGAGTAGCTTTAAAAAATGTCTCTGCAGGACTGTCTGTTTCCAGTCAGTCAATAAGCATGTACTTGGGCTGTAAGTGACACTGTTTTGGGTAAATTCTAATAATAAAATGTATCTCTACCAGGAAAAAAAAAACATGAATGCCTGCTACTTTTTCATTGTCAATCTACACTTAGCATTAGGAAAATTTGTCTTTGTTTCTTGGGCTGCAACTTTTGGCATGTGCTCTGTTTTTCTTAAAATGGCCATATCCAATTTATTGAGAATAATTCAACCTATGAAAAAATTAATCTGTGGTACTAAGCCTTTAATGGCTTCCTTTTACAATGAATCACCCATTTGAATTGGAACACTTCACAGAAATAGAAATATCAGAATAGACTGTTTTCCATAAAATGTTAAACCCTGTGGAGTCTACCTTTTTTGTTATAAAATCATAACCTTTTCCTGTCTATGGATCCTTTGGTGTTTAAAATGTAACCACAAGTTCATCATGATCCTCAAACTTGGAACAAATCCTCACGGATGTATTGGAAAGGGATCCCCTATCAGTAATTCTCAGAACCAGTCTAGATTAAAAACTTTGAGACTCTCCAATCTAACAGAATGTTACTGTTGTTTTCTGGGGTTAGTTTCTTTAATTATTAAGATAGGTTTCAGTCGTGCAGTCTTTTTTTAAAGAGTGTTTTTCCAGTGGTATTTGTTTGCCTTCCTAGGATGCCATTTGAAGACAACTGAAACCAGTATTGATTGGGGTGGTTATGATCCCATTGACAGTCTCCTGTGCTGCAGTAGTAGCACTTCTCTGACTCCTCAGTATGTCCGATCAGGCAGCTAAACCAACTGAAAGCTGTTGGTAAAAAAACCCGACAGTTTGGGGTTTTTTTTCCATTTGCCACTTTCAGCTGCATCACCACAGGGGTGGATGAACAGTAGGCTCCTTAATGAGGGAGGGAGGAGGAATGTGTGGCTGAGAGCAGGAGACAGCACATCGGCTGGACTTCAACTTGGGTTGGATTGTTCTGGAACCACAGCCCTAGTTACAGTATATTCTCACGTACAAATTCAACCTTGTGCCTTCCAAAATTGTTGGTGTTATATCCTATCTTTAGGTACACTTTCAGCTATGAAAAAGGGAAGAATTATTATGTACTAAAACTTGGGATTTGGGTGTTTCTATGCTCATATGCTCCCATTTACTATTCATGTCCTATTTTCAGAAGCTTCCAAGCAAAGTAGACGAGTTTACTGCTTCTAACATTCTCAGTCTTGGTAGTGGTGCCAGGGAATTTGTGCACTATTATTGCCAAAGATGAAGAACTGCATGAAAATATGTTCTCAATATGTTTCAGTGTTTTAGCAAAGTTTTTTATATGTAGAAGGCTAGAAATATAAGCATGGTGTTTGACATACCTAGACTTACAGGATGATGCTGGCATGGTTAATTACCCTTCATTCTTCCAAGTAAGGGACTGCAGTTTGGGTTGAATGCTCTTTTCGCCGTGGGTGGTGAATAGAAAATGGTTAGATGAAAGTAAAACCCTGAAATGAGATCATGTCTGCTTTGTGTAGACTTCAGATTCCGTGGAATAGTGGTGTCCACAGCCAGAAGTTAACATACTCCATCATGCTGCAGTAATCCTGAACCTAGGTCAGGGCAATCCCTGCTGTCAGTACAGGCTGGGGGATGAAGGGATCGAGAGCAGCCCTACAGAAAAGGACTTGGGGTCCTGGTGGATGAAAAGCTGGATGTGAGCTGGCAGTGTGCACTTGCAGCCCAGAAGGCCTGTATCCTGGTCTGCATCAAGAGAATGTGGCCAGCAGGTCAAGGGAGGTGATTCTGCCAGTCTACTCTGCTCTGGTGAGACCCCACCTGGAGTACTGTGTCCAGCTCTGGAGCACCCAACACAAGATAGACATGGACCTGTTGGAGCAAGTCCAGAGGAGGGCCATGAAAATGATCAGAGGGCTGGAACACATCCCTTAGCAGGAAAGACTGAGAGTGTTGGTGGTGTTCAGCCTGGAGAAGAGAAGGTTCCGGGGATGCCTTATTGTGGCCTTTCAATACTTAAAGGGGGTTTACAAGAAAAATGGGATCAAACTTTTTAGCTGGGTCTGTTATGGTAAGACAAAGGGTAATGGCTTTAAACTAAAGGAGAGTATATTTAGACTAGAAGAAATACTTTTTTTTTTTTTTTTTGTGTTGAGGATGGTGAAACACTGGAACAGGTTGCCCAGAGAGGTGGCAGATGATGCCCTCTCCCTGGAAAGATTCAAGGTCTGCTGGGAGGGAGCTCTTAGCATCCTGATCTGGTTGAAGATGTCCCTGCTTAGTGCAGGGGGTTTGGACTAGATGACCTTTAAAGGTCCCTTCCAACCCAAAGCATTCTATGATTCAGTAGCTTTATGCTTGATTGTGGCTTTGCCTTCATGGTGGTTGGATTCATCAGTGGTACATAAATTCTGGAAAAAAAGGTGACAAGTAATTCCAATACTTTCTCTTCAGATAAGAGTTGTACAAGCTTTTGAAAAACTCTGTACTAGAGGATTAGAACTAAGAAAGGTTTTGCTCCCATGTTTTATACAGTTTAAAAATACATTTTGAAAGAGCATAAAATCTATCATATAAAGATGCAAAACAGGGTTATTTCTGAACTTGACTGGTCATTTCTCCAGTATCTGAACATAATCACAGTAAAGAATAAGATAGTATCCTTCATCCTAAGTAGACTAATGATGGTAACACTTTAAAAAAACATGTTTCTAGAGACTAAAAAGTATAATACATATTTCTCTGTGTGTGTATTAATGCCAAAACTCTAGCATCTGATATTTTATATGATATTTACAAATGCATGAACAAAACCTATTCCTATCCATCAAGTGAAGAGGGGGAAAATATCATTGCCAAGCTACAATCTTGCTACATTTAGAAAAGCAACATAAAAACAAAGCTGCAGTATATGAGGAGACAGATCTTCTAAACAGAACTTTAGAATAAACATACAAACTTAATCCAAAACTCTCCCAAAAAAGAATTTTTAATTTCTATTCCAATAAATGTAAATATTAATCTTCTTGGGAAGAAAAGAACACTGGGTATTTCTTATTTAATTAGTTAAGGATTAATACTGCTTAAGTCTTCTTGATCATAAATCACTTCCATAAGAGTCTAGTTTTAAGTTCTGGTTTTCGAAATCTAATCTTTACTCCTTTTTTTCCCTCCTTTAAAACCCAAGTCAAATACTTGGTTGAACATGCACCATAAAATTCTGTATAGAAATCATATACCTTCCAAAGTTGTTTGATGTAGTTCAGCATGTACTTTAAGAATTAACTGGGTATTTCTGACAGGAGGAATCTCAACTATTTTTCCAATGCCTATGCTGCCGCAGTCAGTGCTGTGGACCCAGATGCTGGAAATGGAGAACTCTGCATTAAGGTTCCCTCGGAGCTGTGGAAACATGTTGATGGTAAAGAGACCATACTGAAAGCTTCATTTAAGATGCCATAGAGTAGTTAGCTACAAGTTGGTATAGGAAGATAATAGATTAAAACAAAAAGAAGTAGCATTACATTATTTTAGGAAATGGTGATTACTATTTCCTTTTTTTCTCACCCATATCTTTCCATTTGAAGTCTGAAAAATACCTTCACACTTCTCAGTACTGTGGAGAAGTGGTTGCAAGGTTTCTTAATACCCTTTGCAAACTCTTAGGTGCTCATGAGCTCCTAAGTATATGTGGGGAAGTGGGTGTAATGGCCTTTACTGGGTGTTAAATTGTAACTTCAAAGCTGCTTACAATATATATGATCCAACAAAGAAAATAATTTACAAGGATTTGTCTATATACGTATTTTTTTAAAAAGCAAATTACTTTTTTCCTGGGTTACTTTGAAGAATGGTCATTTTAAAATTAATTTGTGAAAAGTAGGTTACTTAATAGATCCTGAATCAAGTAACTCTTTTAATATATCACTCTCCAATATTGATTATTTTCTTACATGGATTTGATTAGTTTCTTGTATTGTTTCTTACATGGTTTTTATCAATTTTTTCCCGTGGATTTGTGAGACCTGTGGGAGAGTAACAACTGTATCGTGAAGCTGACTCACACAGTTTTGTCAGATACACTTTAATGGGTCACTTTTATTTATTTTAATTCTTTATTCAAGTTCCTGTTGTCTTACTTGCAAGCCTAGAAAGGAAAATATTCAAACAGGTACAATTTTTCTTTGCAATGTTTGAATGCCAAAATATGGTGAGACTCGTTGGATAAATTTCACCATATTCCTGAATTTCTTTTCTTGCCAGTCTATTCATAGGTGAGATTTCTGTGAAATTAAACCAAAGCAAAGACACTTAAGTTGCAGGAAAAGCTTTAACCGTATTAAGAGGTTTAAGAAATTGCAAATGACAATAACATCTTTTAAGAATGTGCCTGTTAGATGCAGTTTTTGTAGAAAATTATTTCAGCAAGGTACAAAAGAGGTCGTGGTTAGTGTATAAAAATTCTTTACAGTTGGGGATTTGGAAGATGAAATGTAACTCCAATTTCAGTTTTTATTAATTAATAAGTATTCTTATTTAAGCTTAAGAAGTCTCAATTTGTAATCTTTTGATATTACAAAATGGACCTGGAGGTCCATGAGAATCAAATAAACACAGAATCTTGAAAGACCAAGAGTCCAAAACTGAATGACTATTCTGAAATAACTTTCACATAAATTGTATATATTTACTCCAATTTTGGTCTTGGTGCTGCAGAGTTAAAAGTCCTGAAGGTGCATATCAACTTTTCTCTGGACCAGCCAAAAGGAGGCCTTCATTTTGTGGTACCCAACATGGAGGGCAGCATGGCAGAAAGAGGGGCTCATGTTTTTTCATGTGGTTATCAAAATTCTACAAGGTAAGAAAACGATGTTTGAATGTTAGACCATATTTCCTATTTAATCTCAAAGTGTAGGAAATACAACTAACTTCTTTGAATTCTTCTAAGTGAAAAATTCTAAAAGTTAATTTGTGCTCGAAAGAACCTTACTGATGTGAAGTAGCATCTAATGAGTGGTAATTAGGATTTCTAGTCCTGAGCCACAAAGCTCATCAGAAGCTGAGCAAGGAATGTTGCAGTGCTTAATAAAATTCATGTGTAATAGGAGTCAGTATGTCAACAGTCAGAGTGTTTAAGGAGATGGTTTGGAACTTGAGAGAAAAATCATCTGTGGAAAAGAGGGTATAATTATTAAGTATAATTGTTAACCATTTTTCCCCAATCCTAACTTCCCTAGATTCTGGTTTCCTTGTGTTGATTCATATTCCGAGTTATGTACCTGGAAACTTGAGTATACTGTAGATGCTGCAATGGTGGCTGTTTCAAATGGAGATCTGGTGGAAACGGTTTATACCCACGACATGAGGAAGAAGACTTTTCATTACATGCTGACTATTCCAACTGCAGCTTCTAACATCTCCTTGGCAATAGGACCTTTTGAAATCCTTGTTGATCCATATATGCATGAGGTAATAATCTTCATAGAGGCCTCCTTTTTTTTGAGTGTGTGTAAAGAAGTAGTGATTATTTTTATGTTTCGGCTAGTATATATCAGTTAAATATGGGTATGTCTAGATATGACCTCCATTAGTGCAGTAATGTGACAAAACTTGTCCAGTAATTTCTGTATTTAAATTTATCTCCAAAGTTAAGCCTTTGTTTATGTCTGAATTTACAGGTTTAATTCAGCTGGAATTCGTAAAAGCGTATTTCTCAAAATAGCTTTAAACCCATCCTTTTTCTAACAGCACATGAGAATTATTGCTCCACAATTAATAGTCTTCGGAACTAAATTTGATACTGAGTTATCACGCTTAGCAGATTGCTGCCATAATGTTGAAGTCCACCAGGTTATGTTTACAGCTGTAGCTTCAGGTTGGTTAAAGGTGGGCTTGGCAGGCAGATTAAGTTACCAGAAAAGATTGGCCTGTATATTCTTCTTTGGAAAGCATGATAGGAGAACGCAGGGAAATTGCTATGTTTGACTTGCTTCAAAGGCAAACATCAGAGCTTAGTCCTCAGCAGTGCTATTCTGTTGACTTTTATTGGTGGGACATGTTAATTGGGAAAGATAGTAGCTGTTAAAAATATCCCAGTTGTTGATATTTGAAAAACCTAAACTGATAAAATTTCTGTAGAGTTTGACTTCTGCAGGGCTGACTTGAAGTTACCATTCGCAGCCTGGTTCCTGTGTCACTACTGAAGGCAGTGTTGTTGCCTGCATTATAAGTGTGGAAAAAAACCCAGTAATATCAAAAGTTACTGGTAGTTTTAACTGTAACAAGTCTTCTAAATGATAGCACTGTGTAACTGATTTGAAAATAGGCAATTCTTTACTGCATAAAAGAAAAATATTATCTCCAAAAGACATTGGATTGCAAAATCAAAGAAAAACATCACATTTTTAAATGATAGACATCATTAGGTAGACATTGTTATTGTGAATTATCTGTTAAAAATTATTTTCCTGTTGTTGCTCTGACAACTAAGATGGACATCCTGGTGCACGTTTCTGCCACGATAGTCATTATCACAGCTTGCAAATGCTTTTTTCTATGAAATTTACAGCAACTATATTTTTGTTGTGTTGTGGCCTTTTTTTTTCCTGTTATGTAATATACTTGATATTTATGGCTTCAGATATGTCAGTCTTGTACCAACTTTTCCTTTCTTTATAGGTGACTCACTTTTGCTTACCACAGCTTCTCCCATTGCTCAAACATACCACATCATACCTTCATGAAGTGTTTGAGTTTTATGAGGAGATTCTTACCTGCCGCTATCCATACTCCTGTTTCAAGACTGTTTTCATAGATGAAGCTTATATTGAAGTAGCTGCTTATGCATCTATGAGTATTTTCAGGTTAGTATTTGAGAAAATCACACCTTCTAAATCCACAAGCCTGGGAGCTCTAGATCCAAGACTATTCAGAAATATGTGAAGCTCTTATTATTTTTGTAGCCTGAGTTTTGGGCTCTCTAGTTTGAAAAGACTGGCTTTTGCTGACATTACAGACTTTTAACACCATTTCCAATATTATCTGTTATGAAGATGTTGGATTTCTATCTTCTTTAAGAAAAAAAATTGGCAGTGGTTTTCTTTCTGAATTAGAAACACCATGCATGAAATATTTTAGATCAAATTAAGTGCAGAAGTTTGATTGTGTTTTATTTTTCTTCAGCTAGGAGAGAGTACCAGAAATTTGAAAGAGTTTCACCAATTAAACCAAACTATTTTGGCTCTGCACCGAAGTGTATATAGTTGCATGTAGCTGATAATAGCGGGAGATCTGCCTGAATTAAGGGTATTAAGGATTAATGAAGGGTATTAAAGGATGTTGCTATCTCACTTGTAAACCAGTGAAAGATTTATTTTATTTGTTTTGGCTTTTAAAGCAAGGTCTCTATTTTGTTTCTTTGGAGCTGGTGTTCATATTGTGTTATTTTGTTTTTATGGGGGTCCAGCACAAATCTCTTACACAGCGCAATGATTATAGATGAAACTCCGCTGACAAGGAGGTGCTTAGCACAGGCCCTGGCCCAGCAGTTCTTTGGATGTTTTATATCCAGAATGTCCTGGTAAGTGCTTTACCATTGTACTCTCTAGAAAATGGGGAAAATCTAGAGAACTAACATTTTAATATGTATGTTGCATTTTATCAGAAGAATAAGTGAAAGAGTAACTGTAGAAGAAAGATTAAAAATCAAAAAGGAAAAATAATAAAATCAACTCAATAAATTAAAATCCCTGAGCGTTTGTTTGTTTGTTTGAAAGGAAAATGTGAGGTATAAAGATTCCAAAGACTGTAGAGATTGAACATGTCTTCTCTCAGAAATTATTGCTACTGAATGTTGTAGTGTGCTTTTGGCACCTGAAAATTTTAGAAAGGAGATGCTTTTGTATCATCAGTAAATTTATGTCAGATATTTTGGATGAAGAAGTGTAGCCTGCACAGGAATTACTTGTGGAGCACAGAAGTAATAAATTATGAAGTTCAGGGAGGGGAATGCAGAAACTAGTGTCAAATGGGCAAATTCATTGGAGTGGTAAGATGCCTAGAACTCCATCTCTCTGGAGATCTCCCCCAACTGTCTCTTTCAGTTCTGATCAGTATTTATTTTAAAGTCTTTTGCATACAGCTTATATATTGAGGACAAGGAGCCCATTACTTTTTTTCATGGCAAAATTGTATTTCCCAGAGTATCCTTGGCTTAAAAAAAAAAGAAATCAACACGTTTTTAAATTGATGTTTATACTATTATGTTTTCTTTTCCTCTCTCCCTTATTTCTACCCTACTTCTGTGGTGAAGACAACTTTTTCCTCCCTCATGATGACTCCCTTTTTTAATGTCTTTATTCACTTCATCATGCCCTATATGTCATTCTTATATTTAGAATTCTTGATTATGATAATTTTGTAGTTTTTATCTGTATTTTTCTCTCTTAGAACATAACTCTCAGAAGAGATGTTTCAATGGGTATCCAGCAAATTGTGACATAGGTATTTTGTCTATTTGCTGTCCAACTCTTCTGCATTGCATTGAGATTCTTATCAAGAAATTAAGATCATATAGATTAGCAGTTGTTTTAACCTTAGGGTCCATTTCCACTTTTCTATTGTTACCGTTTCAGCTAAAATAATTTGGTTTTATATTTTAATCTGGGCTTCTCTGGTAAAAGTTCCGTTTTCCCTGGCTTTTCAGTTTCATCAGTCCCATCCAGGTGCCAAGTTACATAAATTGATTCACAGCTCATCAGACTCCTATTGACTTAGAGAAGTTACATAACCTGCTGAAATTTGTGGATATTTTGAGCTGGTCAAAAATACCATCCTTTCTGAAGTGCTATAATTCATGCTTCTTTCTTATTATAGGTCAGATGAATGGGTGCTAAAGGGAATCTCTGGTTACATTTATGGCCTTTGGATGAAAAAAACATTTGGTGTTAACGAGTATCGCCACTGGATTAAACAGGTAACAACATCGTAGTAGTATTTTCTATATCTTTCAGACATTTTACATCAAAGAAGATGCAATATAAAACCAGAATGCAGTTTTGCATTGCAATCTAAAGAAATGTTTAGAGCTGAAACATTTTTACTACTTGCTGCAATGAAAAACACTGAACATGCTAACCAAAATATGTTTCTGTGACTGCTTTCTGACATTGTCTTTCGATGCAATTAGTTTTCCTCTTTTTGTTTAGGCTTTTGTGGAAAACCAAAGAAAAAGTCAAAAAAGATGATACTTTTTTAACACATAGAATAGAATATGGTATTCATAAGGTGGTATATTTGGTGAATTTGTTAAATTGTGGTGGCCATCTATATAGCTCAGAAGGGCTCCAGTGTGAGCTTGGATCTTTTAGTATCATTTATATACTAAATGAAATAATAAACCAGTAAAAAATCCGTGGGTAAGGGATTTCTTCTCTTGGAAAAAAGAAATTTCTCCCTATATCTTTACATTTCCAAAAGAACTGCTCAGAAACAGGTACTTCCTAGTGATTGCAGCAGTAACTTCTCATTCTTTGCCACAAGCAGTAATTCACAGAAGGATGTATATCTTCTTCTCCTCATCACATTCTCTTACTCTACCTATTAAAAAAAAATAGATTCCTACCCTCATGGGCTCCATTTACATCCCTTACTCACACGGATATCCAGTACCACATCCCTGCCTGCCTAATGTACATTCCCTCACCAGTTGTGTGCTGTCTGTGTGTGCTGTAGAGAACAGCATAACTGGGTGAAGGTCTGTCTTGAGACTTCACTGCTGCATGCAAAAGTTGCTTCTGGATATTAGTTGCTCATATTCTTCCCTATGAGTTAGCCAAGTGCTTCCACATAGAACTAAGAGGAGCTACTGTCACAGCTTCCATTTCTGCCCTTACTGCTTTGCATGGATTATCAATACATGAAAGTTGATATGAATCAATAAATATCAATATATGTCAACATTTGGAAATTCCTTGACTAATGTTGGGTTGCAGAAGGACGTCAGTTCATTCAGGAGTTGTTATGCTCAAGCTGACCCAATTTGATTAAAAAGCCATATTCACTGTTGGGTGATAGGGAGCCCATACAGATATCCTGCTTGTTGACCTGGGCACAGCACCACACAAATTCAAACTCATGTTCCATTTCAGAGCCAGCTTCTGTCTGGCTTGGGCATGGGTCAAGGTGAGGTTCTGTGCTGCAGTACTTTCCACTGCGAGGAAATGACGATCATCTGTATTTCTTTTGGTCAGAGACAACATATTTTTTGAACACTAATGTTCTTTAGATATATTACAATTAAATACTGTTGTGAGTTGACCCACAATTCAGATCCAGAAAAAGTATTAGCTGCTAATTGCTACTGTTTTATCATTGTTTGCTATGCTGAGGGACACGTCTGATTTTAATATGCTCTTCTTATTTGTGAACAAGTTTAATTATGAGGCATGGCTTGAACAATGATATTAAAAGCTTTCCTGAATTCTTTAAATAATTTATCTGTTTTTCAAAATCATACTTGCTTACATATGTTGTAATTTTTAGGAGTTAGATCAAATAGTGGCATATGAACTGAAGACTGGTGGAGTTTTGCTGCATCCAATATTCGGAGGAGGAAAAGAGAAAGACAAGTATGTTTATTTAAGCCACAAGTCATTACAGGGTATGTTTTTACGGGGCCATTAATATATGCCTTGGGTGTGTTGTATAGCACAAGGCCAAAGGCTGAAGATCTTCAGCTGCCCAAGGCACGTATTACCAGCCTCATAAAGTTCATCTTGAGTATGTTGTATCACTGTTATTTTCCTTTCACTTTAAATCTTGAAGGGAATTAAGTATAATGAATGTTTTTAATACTGTTATGAAAATACTTTTTATTTGGAGGATGAGAGAGAATATGGAGCTGGAATTTTGACCTGAACTATTTCTGGAGTGGTTGGTAATCTTTAGTCTTTTTACAGTATCATCAGTTTTCTTTTATTTTCATCTTTTTACTTTCCACTTTGTTACCACCTGCAGTCTTACACTGAGATTTCTTAATCATTTGGAAAAAAAAGTATTAGATCAGTCATCTGTGAAGTACCACTGGTAACTCTGAACTGTCTGGATTTGTGTTTTCTCAATAACTGTAGTTTCACTATTGCTAGCTTAGCAATTTTCCCCTTACCTCTTTTGTGATACTCCTGTACTATCCACTGAGTAGGGCTAACCACTGGAGGTAGAAGAGTATTACTAGGAGTCAGATTAGTTAATTGATCCAGGTTTCATTTTGATGGGTTTTTCTTTTCTTGAATAAATTTATTTAGCTATGATACACCTCACGAAGAGTTGCTCTTTGGAAACTCAGGAGCAGTATGTGCAAAACTGTGAGGTTGAGCGTGTGCAGGTGGAGTGGGAGAGTATGGGAATTTCTTAAGTCTTTACTGCAGCAGAAGCCCCTGTATTATAAAAATACATCCAGAATTGTCTGCAGCAGTGGTTCTTATGCATTTGAGTGTGTGCAAACCCAGATTTTGTTCCTTTAAAATTAAAACTCCAGATTTAGAACTGAATTAAGTATACAATTAACCCATTTGAAATTTGAATAGTGATCTTTTTTTGAGAGACTGAAAGAAAAAAGTGTTTTCTCAAATCAGGAATAGGGCATAATTGGTTAGTTTCCCAGCTGGGTGAATCCTCAACAGCTACTGTGTTTTCCAGATCTTGACAATCACAGATGCAGCTTGTGTATGTGTGTGCCTGCCAAGCTATTACTCCATTTTGCTTACCATCTCATGATGGATTTTGATTTGGTTCATTGTCCTCTTCTTTCAAGTAGTGAAGCAGACCAAGCACCTAGATGCTTTTGTTACATATACCTCTGAAAAGCAAGTTACAGCTTGCAGCAGTTATTTTAGGGCATTCGATTAGAGATGATGTCCTTTTTTAAGGAAGATATGGGGTACTGAACTAGGTCTCAGCAGACTTTTTAATTGGCAGCATTAACGATTTGGCAACATACTTCCCTATAAAAAGAAACTAAATTCACATTAGTAGGGTCAGATGAAACTAGAGAAAAAGAGCACATGTTTAAAAAAGGAAATTCACAAAAATAAGTCTCTTTGTAACTGTTTTATTTGGTTTATTGTATTTATTCTAGAAGTGGACACAAATAATTGACAATATCCTGTTCTAATGCTCTTAAATATATATATTTCTTCTATGTCGTGAATTGCTGTTAGACATTTTCTGCAGCTATTTCACTACTTCATTTTATTACAGCTTGTTAAGCATAATCATAACATCACTTAAATATAAATTACAACTTGCTGTTTCTTGTAGATATCAAAGTTGCCTTGTATGTGAATTAAGTATGTGTTCCTGCCTCTGGGAAATCATTTGTATTTAGGGGAGGTATTTGCATAATGATGCCTAGAATATTTTTCTCCAATATATTTTTTGCATTTCTTTGTTCTAGTTGTTATGATATGGTTCACCTGCCAAGCATATTTGTGTTATAGCAGCCCCAATTACTAATAATATGAAGAAAAAATTAAGTTAACTAATCAAATAATTTTTCAGCGAAATTAGAAATAGAATATGGAAATAAATCCTTGAGGGGAAAAAAAACTTCTTTCAGACACATGAATTAATTTCTGTGCAAAGCACAGGTCTCACAGATTCTTTCTGTTTGTGTCTGGTGAAACACAAACACTGCTCTCCTGAGCACTTACTAAAAAAAAAAAATAAATACCATAGCTTGGGAAAATGAAGGAAACTGCACAGTAACTGCTGTATGGATCAAAGCTTCAAAACAAACTTTTGTGTGTTACATTTTCATTTTTTGTTCTCCCCTCTCAGATGTTGGGTCTCTTCACTCGTTGATTGTCCTGATACCACCTTGCTGAAAACATTAAAAACCTCAAGAAAGTTTTATCGATATATTTCAAATGGAAGAGGCATTGACAGGTTTAGGTTGAATGACCAGAGTGTGTTTGAGAGCGTGAGCATTATAAATTTCCACAGAAGAGCTAGTTCCATTTTCACTTTGACAAGGGTTGTAGGTCCAGATTGCTAATTTTAATTCTTATTTGATGCTAATTCAATAAAAGTTTTAGAAGTACAAAGATTGCAAAAAAATATAATCAGAAGAAATATATTAATACTGAATGAACTACAAAACATAACTGTCAAATGCAAACTTTTCTTAGTTTTGATTTGCATTAAATAATGTAAACAGTACCAAAATCAATCAACACTTCATAAATTTAAGAAGGCAAAGAATGTGGATCCTGGCTTGGTTGTAATTTTCAAGGGAAGAATTTTACCAAAGTCAATCAACTATATAATTTGAAGCTGGATAAATAGTTTTTGTCTTGAGGCCAAATTATTATACAATGTCTGAGTCACAACCTCAGTTTCCTCCTTGCATTCAATTCCTTCATGGTTACTAAAACTTCCCTACCTTGGAATATAGCAGTATCCAAAACAAGTCAGTTTTGATCAGGAGAATTTTAGCAATTGCCTCTCAACTAGAAACAGCAACTAGTAAACATAAGGTACCTTCTTACTTATATACTTAAGAAACCTAAGAAGGATAGTAGTTGCTTAAATTTAGAAATGCTTTTATTTTTGTATCTTCTTAAAATGTTTAAAGAGACATTTGTGAGTAAAGTCAAGGGAGTCTCCCAGTTAATAGAAGGATGGAAAACATTGTTAAGGTGTTGCAGCTACCTCGGTTCTTGCTAACTCCTGAAATCTTAAGAGCTACAGATAAGGAGCTAAGTGCTGTTCCTGTCCTGGCAGAACACTTCTTTCTGGCATACATCATTCAGCTGCGTGGAAAGATTGGTCAAAGTTAAAATGGTTTGTTGAATAGGTCTTTGAAGGTTCTGGAAGACCAGTCTCCTCTTGAGGTAGATCAGGAAAGATCAGGCTTATAGCACTTATCTTTGTTCATTACAATGCGTGAATTGTTTCCTTCTGTCTTTCAATGTTTTCTTCTAAAGTCTTTTCACAAATCAGGTGTCTGGTCCATCTGGAAATGATTTAGTTAGGTTATCTATAAGTGAGAATTGGGAAGAATACGGTTTTGAGTTCATAAATTTTAAGTAGCTGGCATTTTCTATGTTGCAATGGCCAATTTATGAGTCTCCACCAATCAGCATAAAATAAATCCAGATTCCCACTTCTTAAGAAGTTGGCCTGACATGGTATGGGTCCAGTTTCTTCAGATGTTTGTTATTCATTTTTATTCATGTTACTCATTTCGCAGGACTCAAATGTCCTGTGAAAAGAACTAAAAGAAGAACCATAGCAAAACAAAATACAGTTACCACAGACTTGGTTCATCAATAAAGTCAACCTTCTAATTATCTCCACTTCTCAAATAATTGAAAAGGGGACAAAAAAAGATATTTTTCTCAAGAATTGCAGTATTAAGGCTACTTTTCTAGGTTGAAACTGGGCTACAAGTCTGAATGTTAATATTCTGAAATGTAAAACTTGGTGAAGAAAATTAATTTTAAAGCTCATAAAAATAAAGTCTTTCGGTGTTTCACTGCTGTACAGCTACTAAGGCTATCCAGAAATCAGTTCTGTTTTTAAAACTTTCAGGGTTTCACTGTTTGTTTGTATTCTGATATGGAATGAACTTAAACCATTTAAAATATTTTGCTTATAGACATGAAGGGTGTAGGTGAAGGAGCACCACAGGTAGTTGAAGTTAAGAAAAGAGCGTGGCAGCTGTAACGCGATACTCTGCCTAGGCTTCCTTGGCATAGTATCTGATTTAAAAGGCATCAGTTTGCTAAAGTACTGAGAGCATAAAGTTGCTGACTAAAATAAAAAACAAGCAATTCCTTTGGTTCATCACATGAAAGTCTGCTCTGACTTTTAAAACTCTTACTTTAAGTGCAACAATTATTTATCTAAATATAAAATATTATAGTCACTTTTATATGGAAGTGGAGCAGAGGGAATGTCAGTTCATGAGTAGTTTCCAGACTCAAGTCACAGATGCCTTTCTCTGGTTACTACTGCTACCACTGTTCTTACACGGCGTGCATTACCTGTCACTGCTGTCTGTGTACTACTTGGGGGATGCCAGGTATGTACACCCATGTCACCTTTTCTGTACAAGTGTGTGGACATTTTAAGCATGTCATAATTTATAAGTTTAAAGCAGTAAGAGATCCTAAATAACTGCAGCCTTTATTTTATTTAAATAATTTAATAATTTTTTATATATTTTGAGTTTCATTCCTTAGAATGCAAATAGAGAGCTGAGGTTTTCTTTATTTTTCAGCCCTGCGTCACATTTACATTTTTCTATCAAACACCCTCATACACTTTCCTGGGAATATTACACTATGTTCCAGTGTAAAGCACATCTTGTTATGAGACTGATTGAGAACAGGATTAGCATGGAGTTCATGTTACAGGTAGGTGTTTAAATAATTATGTGGAATATAGACAACTTTTTGTCCTTAGTTGCATTTCAATTCATTAAATTGAGTTTAAGGAAGAACAAAACAGGCTGTCATAGGATTCCATTTGTATATCCAGTTTTAGCAGGATAGAACGAACATAAAATGCAAGTCATTTGTGTTAGGATAAGGTTAGCTATTATTCTTATGCATAACTTGTAATACTTTTTAGATATCACATATTCTCTTTAATGTTGTTTCATTGCATTATTGTGATCAGTTGTTAACACTGAGGACCTGTTTTACTGACCCTAACTGGTGCTGCAGTGACCTAATCTAATCAAATGTGTAAAATTTGCAGTGCTAGAGGGAGCACAGATCTTTATAGTAGAAGCAGTAGAAGGAGTTGAATAGAAGATGGTAATTTTATTCTGAAATGCTAAACTTGAGCAGAGTTGTATTTTTTGTCTTTGCTAAATAAGTTGTGTGATATGCCTTAAAAAAAGGTAGAGTGTTCTAAACAAACACCCAGTTAGAAACTGAGTGATACCTTTTCCTGTCAACTTCTGATTTTTTGGATGTTATTGTTTATTTGGTTTCTTGGGTTTTTTCTAAGGAAAACATGCATGTGCTTGTGCTGGAGCTATTAAAAAACAGCTGTCAGGTTGAAAATACAGCAGATGCACCTTTTTTAAAGTTTCCTTACATCAATTTTAATTATTTGCAGTTTTTAAAAAGGAATAGCAAAGCAGAGAACCTGATGACTGTTTTAGTTCTAAAAAGCAGATAATCATCACTGATCCATTTTACTGTAGACAGTTTTTGAAAGCTGACAGTCTTTTAATGGATTGAAGGACAGGGAACTGCTGGAGGGAGTACAGCAAAGGGCTGCAAAAAGGATTAGGAGACTAGAAAATGTTTCTCTTATGAGGAAAGGCTGAGGGAGTTGGGTCTTTTTAGTGTGGGGAAGACTGAGGGGGCATCTTATCAATGCTTACAAATATTTCAAGGGTGGGTGTCAGGGGGATGGGACCAGTCTCTTTTCAGTGGTGCCCAGTGATAGGACAAGGGACAATGGGCACAAACGTGAACACAGTAAGTTCCATCTAAGCATGAGGAGAAACTTCTTTATTTTGAGGGTGACAGAGCACTGGAACAGGCTGCCCAGAGAGGTGGTGGAGTCTCCTTCTCTGGAGACTTTCAGAACCACCTGGACGTGTTCCTGCACAGCCATCTCTACATGAACCTGCCTTGGCAGGCAGGTTGGACTAGCTGATCTCCAGAGGTCCCTTCCATGTGTATGTGTATATTTAACTTTGAGGAATTTCATTCTTTGAAAACTCAGGTGGAAAGAACTGATTAAAAGTGCACCTCTTACTGTCTGCATTGTAAGCTGGCCAATGAAGGCCATACCTGCTTGCAGTGACTAACGTCACAGAGTAGGTGGGTTTGTAGTGTAGAAGTCCTTAGAACTAGAAAATGGATGTCAAAAAAGTGTTTCTGTGTTCCACTCTGAATTCAACTTTGTTTGTTAAAAAGCTGCATGGTAAGTTGTACCTGTGGCAGTGATAAGCAAAGATATTTTTAGTTTAATTTTGTTACCATTAAACATTTCTCATGTTAAGGAGCTGGGGGTTCAGAGCTTTCTCAGCATCATGGATGGTTTCCCTTAAGTAAAAGTACAATTGTGTCTGCAAATCACAATTTCTGATATGAACAAGCCAATACTTTTCTGAGATGTCTTTATTTTGAAATACTTTTTTTGAGGCCAGTTATCAGAGAATGAGTTTATTGGCATTCAGTTGCAGTTTATCTGCAACTAAGAAAACTTTATTTTATATATTGAAGTATTTAGTGAAAGTAATGACTTTTTATCATTTTAGGTTTTCAACAAGTTGTTGAGTCTGGCCAGCACTGCTTCATCTCAGAAGTTCCAGTCACACATGTGGAGTCAGATGTTGGTTTCCACATCTGGGTTTTTGAAATCTATCTCAAATGTCTCTGGCAAAGACATCCAACCTTTAATAAAGCAGTGGGTGTATCCTTTTTATTCTTGGTCTGGATTGTTAATATGGAGAATGATTTATTCTTTTTTTTTCTAATTGGCAGTATTAAAGGAATCTGAAGAAAGGTATGAAGTATCTTTGCTTAAAACACTTAAGTACATTATTCTTTGAATTAGATATATATGAGTCACAGGTTCACACTCCTTTCATAGTCATTTAGAGATACTGGCTTTTTTGTGAGTTCTTTACTAGAAGTGATTTCATGATTTTAAGTTTTACTTTGAAAGAAGCACAAGAAGTCTGTTGGAATTTAAGGCCAAATTATACTAAAGGGATTCCAGAGGACACTGCCCATAGAAATATGCTGAAGTCTGACATGGAAAGTGCTATAGTCTGGTGCACTTTAAGATGTGATTTCCAGTAAATCACTGTGAAATAAGTAACCTAAAGTACAGACTGATAGTTTAAAATACACTAGCATTCAATAGCTTGATGGCTTGTATAAGTATTACAGTTTTGTGGTAAAATAAACCTTTGTGTGTTGACTCTTCAAGTTTCAGTGATATTAGTCAAGAAACAGTTTTCTTATTTTGGATCAATATGAGGGTAAATTTGAATTTGCTGCATTTAACAGGTTTAATTGGTAGTTTTAATTAACATGACTGCAAGCTAAAATCATACATGACTGCAGCAAAACCATCCCTTACTGTTCTAACAGGAAACAGAAGTAGGTGTTTAGACATAATTTATTTGAGCTGACTTCATAATGTTCATGCATCTCAAGATCTAAAAACCACTGTGTCATTAATATTGATAGAGTAATATGAGAAGTTAGTATTTTATCTGCCTCAAAGTATTCATAAAGTATAAATACACATTACTCTGATTTCCATACTTTGCTGTGCCAAACACTTGCAGAAAATAGGGGTTCTGTATGTACATACATTCACACTGCAGTTGTACCTGAATGTCAGCATCCCTGTCTGAACTGGTTGAATCATAACGATGTCTGTTCTGTAAGCAAAGAAGAATTGTAACTCTCAGATCTGCAGACTTTTCAGCTTCTCTGGACTTTGTCCCAAGACTGGTCCTGTTAACTGTAAATTAGGTATAATTCTATGGTTGCAACCTCTGTCGTGCTTCAGAGACTGTTGCATCTGTGGTTGTAGATTTTCCACCTTGTAAGACCACAGCAAGTCTTTGTATTGTTTGGGAGGGTATCTCACTGGTATTAACTGGCCCTGTCTTATGCTATTAACGAGTGCTGTGTTGATGGCGAGTTCAAACCTTGTGCTGAAGAAAATGCTAAAAATGCCTTAAGCTTTACCTGGTGACAAAGTCAAGACGTTTATGGAGGTGGCCACCATGAACAGAACTAGTCTGAGGTGTCTAGACAAATGGCCATGTTTTGGGAGAAAAGTTGTTAATGTGTGTATGATAAGAAGCCTTTTTGAATCTGGAAACTCCTCCTTTAAATATCAGGACATGAGAGAACAGATTTTCCTTCCCTGCTTTTGTGTTACATTGTCTGAAACTTGGTGGGAGCATGCACTAGACACTTAAATCTAGTGGTTTAGTTTTACTATAAATAAACTGTAGTAATGGCTGTCATACAAATAATGAATGATGAAATTACTCACAGGAAGAGAGGAAAAGTTGATTTGCAGAAATGGTTGTTTTGGATAACAATGCAGAGGGAGATCACTGCTTTTTATCAGCCATCTTGTATTCTGTCATGTATGTGTGAGCTCATACACACACACACACACACATGCTCACAGTCACCCAGTTTGAAAAACTGCAATAAAATAATTGAGTTAAATGTAGCATAGGTAGAAAACAGAAGCTAATATCAACATTTTCCCTGAGTTTTATATCTTTGAAATATATAGTAAAACAAATCATCCTGCTCTGGCAGGGGGTTGAACAAGATAATCTTTTGAGGTCCCTTCCAACCCCTAACTTTCTGTGGTTCCGTGATATTGAAATTACTGAAGTCTTACGCAAGTACTTTCTCTGAGAGCATGCAAAAGGACATTGGATGTGTTGGGGTCCAGTACAGATTTACATAATGACTGTTTCTTAATAGATAATTTTCATTGTACTTCAGTTTTTCTCAATAAGATACATTATTGGACATTAAAGCACTGTTTAAAGAAAGTTCATGAATGAACATCGGTGATTTGATTTTCTTGGGATGGGAAATTCTAGAAATAAGGAAGCATGAAGCAAGTGTATAGAATGACAACATTGAGAATTATGTTTCTTTATAATTACTGCATTGTGCACTAGAATTCCTATACTGCTTATTAGGGATCAGAGTGGAGTGGTAAAATTTTACGGTAGCTTCGCATTTAATAGAAAACGGAATGTATTGGAGTTGGAAATAAAACAAGACTACACATCTCCTGGGACTCAGAAATATGTGGTAAGTCAATTGTCCGTATTTTTACCTACATGTACAAACATGACATGTACATTAATAACCATAATTTTAATGTTAATAACAAAATCTTGTGAACTCGAAGGGTCCTCTTAAAGTGACAGTGCAAGAACTTGATGGATCATTCAACCATACATTGCAGATTGAAGAAAACAGTCTTAAACATGATATACCTTGCCATTCCAAAAGCAGAAGGTAAGAACTAAAATACAAACTGCAAGTATTTTTAACATGGACATCTGAAAACGTATAGTGCATTTGATGATAAATATATGCTTTTTTTAAGTTTTGTGTTTTTATTTTCTTAATCATAGTGTGTAAGATTTATCCATGATGCAGATAAGCATCACAGCATTTCAGATGTAGTTCTTAATTACAAGTGATTTTATAAGTTTTATAAAGAGCTTATTTATATAGAACAAGTTGAATGAAGACTAATTAATCAAATTATTCAAAATTATGCGTTTGAATGGGAAACACAAATTAGAGGGAAGACAAATATAGGCCAGAGGAGTACCTCGAGTGATGATACAGGAATGAAGCACTTGCATACTTTTCTGTTAAAGAGTGCCAGGGCTGTTCACTAAACCTAACAAGCAAGAAAAGTAACATACTACCCAAATGGATTCTCTCAGTTTCCTAATGCATTTTAATAACTACTTTGACCTGTACTTCTCAAAGTTGTGTGCTTTTGTGTAATTGTAATAGTGGTGGGAGTAAAGTTTAAACTAATGTAAAACATTGGTGACTATTTTTGAACAGAACTGATGCACAGCTCAACTCTGTTTTTTGCTGAAGAGCATTATTTTTCCCTGTGGTGAAATACACAGAGTGCTTTTTCAGGCTTAGCTCTGTTTATAGCACATCTTTGCTAGTATCGTCATTAATACCTTTTTTTTTTTCTTTATTTGTCTTTTTTAATAGAAATAAGAAGAAAAAGATTCCACTCATGAATGGAGAAGAGGTGGACATGGACCTTTCTGCTATGGAGTAGGTTTGCTTGCTGGAGTTTCTCAGGGTGAAACTGAGCCATGTTCTCCTTGTCTAAAGCATTTTGATGGATTTGATAATGTTGTACTTCATTATATGACTGGCAAATTTCAAGACTATACCTCATTTCCTTGCTTTCTTTGAGATTTTTCTTCTGTAGCTGGGAAAATGCCAGTGAAGTGTAGAATGTGCGGATTAAATACTACAAGCAGTTTTAAAAACAAAATCTTAGGCATGATGAGGTGATACAATAAATTTCTTGATTCTTTCTTACACATTTCTAATTATATCTTTTCAGCTGACTTTATAGGTAAAATGTAAACGAGAATTTGCTTGAAACAAAATAAGAGCAATTTTTGTTGGACCTCAATAAAGACCATTTAACTGGCACTAAGACAGACAAGTTCCTGAAATCTGTAGTTAATTACAAAATAATCCTTTTAGATTGAAAACAAGTGATTAAATGCTTTGTACTGAAATTCATACTGGCATTAATTTCATTTGGAACTGTTTAGCTCTTTGGAAGCAAATTCTTGCTCAATTTAAACACCTGCTTTACCCTCCTTGAGTTGGAGCCAGAGGTGCTCTCAGAAATACTGAACGTGTTGGTACCGTATTTGCTGGCTGAGGGAGGTAAACAATCTTCTGAAAACTGATGGTGTCTCTTTGAAGAAGGATAGGTTGCTTGTCACCTTAAAAGCATTGGAGATTCTCATAGATTTAACCTCATGTAAAATATGACAAGTAATATTATAAAGGATACTTTCATTGAGCAAGTTGTTATAATTTCTATATCATCATTGACATATGAATAAATACTCTTTTAACTGTATTTAAGAGCACTTAGCATATTTGTGAGTAGTCCTGATCAGTTATGTTCAGGTAGCTATTGTGTTACACCGAGCTGGGACTTCAACAATCTTCTTAGAACTACCTTAGAACTGGTGTATGATTTTATGCCAGTCAGTTATGCATTGTCTATCCACTAACCTTCTAATCTGTGATGCTGTCGTTCTGTCCAGTTTGGACTCCTCTGCTTCAAGCATATATGTTAACATTCGTTCTTTTCTATTCTAAATCCTGGGTATGCACTCTTCTTCTCAATATCCTTTCTTCTCTGGCTGTTATCTTGACACTAATTCTAGATATTCTACAAACATGTACAGAAATACACATCACATTTATAATTATGCTCTTTTCATCATTCCAAACTCACTCCTAATTCTATGTCTGTATTTTGCTGTTACCAATTTTATGTGGGAAACTGAGTAAGAGATTTTACTACATAGATTGTGCTCATTGCTTCTGCAAAATTACTTGCGCAGTCATTGTGCTGTGTGAATGCTAAAGTATAAAACACTTGTTTGGGTGGAATACAACTGAGTCATTTTGTCTGTAGGACTAAAACTTTAATTCTGTCTGTTGACTTTCACTTTTGTCATCATTTAGCTTTTCAGTTCTGTGCATTTTCATGGTTACCCTTGTCAGTTTTTAATATCATAGAATGTGTGTGTTTGTAAAACACTTTCACACCTATGGATAAAAAATAGTATATAAAAAACCACCTTACTTTACAGTGTTAACCACCAGATTTTCATTGTTGGATTTTTTTTTTGGTAGTCTTAAACTGTAGAAGGTGATAAAGTGCTGCTCACTTATGAGTTATGGTGTCTGAGAAAATAGAATTAATATGTAGTAGTTTACCATGAACACAGATCTGTAGGTTTAAAAATACTAAAACACTGTATTCACTTTGGTGTATTAAGAGGTTTGGATAGATCGCCCTGGGAGGCTATAGAATTGCCATCCTAGAAGCAGGAGATGGGACCAGGTGGCTCTCAAAAGTGCCCTCTAACTTAGATTCTTTTACGGTTCTTTGAATCTAAATACTTTAAAAATAACTCATAACAAATTAGAACATCTTTTGAATTTCTACAGCCTTGAAATGTTGTATGCTATTAATGTTTTTCATGTCTGTCTTAGTGCTGATTCCCCTTTGCTCTGGATAAGAATAGACCCTGATATGTCAGTACTGAGGAAGGTAGAATTTGAACAATCTGATTTCATGTGGCAGTATCAGCTTCGATATGAGAGAGATGTGGTTGCACAAGAAGAAGCCATTCTGGCACTGGAAAAGTTCCCCACTCCGGCATCACGGCTTGCACTGACTGATATATTGGAACAGGAGCAGTGTTTCTACCGAGTGAGAATGCTGGCCTGCTTCTGCCTTGCAAAGGTGAGCTTCTCTGGATGGGAGTAAGGGAAGATATCTGCTAGACATTGTAAACATTTGAAAATGGGACAAAACTCATCACAGTTCTTAAACTGGCTTGATACTTAGCCTCTGGAAAGTGTTTGCCAAGTATTTTTAACATGACTGATTTGAAAGGAAAGCTGTATTATTTTAGTCTGTAAATGGAGACTGCAGAAGGCTTTCATAATTGTGAAAATTGAGATGTCAGACATGAAAACCACAAGGGATATTTCCAGATTTCATTAAGTGGCAGAAGTAAAAGACTTTTGTTCAATGTTTTTCAGAGCCAAAGTGGTTTGGTTTTTTTTTTATTTTACTGGGAAGTTCCTTGGCCTGTCTGTTGAGAACTCTGAAATGCTGAAATTCATCTGTCTAATGTGAATTCAGATTGGTGCTCTATATTGTTTCAGATCCAATAGGGGCACAAAATAAACATCATGGTGTTCTGCAATTAAAAACTAAGAAGCCAAATAATTGCCTTGAAAAGGGAAGGTCTTTTTTTCTTTAAAAAAAATTAACATTAAAAAAGAAAATTAGAGAACCGTATAAAACAAGTGAGTGGAAACACTGAAGACTTTCTGAAAAGGCATGTTGCTGACATACTTTTATGGACAAATAGATATATTTATTGAGACAATTTGTAGAATTCAGATTGTCTGCATATAGCTTGCTTTCTCCTTTCTACATATTGAGAATATTTCCGTACCTGTGTAGAAGTAAATCCTTTGGCCATATTTTGAAAATCAAAATCCAATAAATGTTTGTGACAAAGTATTTTAATATTATGAAACACTTATGTAATACTGCTAGTGTTGGTACTGCCAGTATCTGACTTCAACTAACATGTTTCATAATGAATTCGCTTGGAATATTTAAAAGTGTATATTCCACAAGTAAATATTAAAAGAGCAGTTGTTACAGTGTTTAAAAGCAACACTTTTTCATGTCTTTACTTTGAATTTTTAGGCAATTGGGCTGCAGATAGTCATAACCAGTTTTGCTCAGTTCTAATTGTATGAAAAAAACCTCAGGTCCACAGATGAGGTTGTTGCCTCACAGAAAAAAAAGACTACAAAGATAAGCATAATAACTCTGACATTGAATCAAGATGAAGGAGCATGGCAGGAAAGAGTTGTAGATGTTTTTTGTAAGGTACCTGGGAAGAAAGTGTAATATAATCTATTACTGGTTCCACCACCAGGATGCTAGTAAGAATCACTTTCTGTTGTTGTTACCTCAGTTTAATTTTTTTAGCTTCATATTCAGGATTTGTATATTTTACTGAAAGAAAGCCAAGTCCCTCATGTTTATTAGGGGAAGGCTTCTTTTTTATTGATTTGAAACTTCTAGCTGGATTGTTGTTCCTATTGTAAAATGTTCTTGGCGTCCTCATGTTCATACAGAGACATGACAGGTGATGATGCAATTAGAGAACTGTATTTACTACACTGTCCAAATGTACTGTGTACTTTGTTGTAAAGCAGCACTTCAGTCTCTCAGGCATAAAGTATCCAGGTAATGTATTAAATCCTCACTGATGAAGAAGTTACTAGGGGTGCGTGTTGGTGGGCATGGGTGTGTATGCACATGCACACACTTTGCTGAGTAGCTCGTGACAAATAACCCTACAGAGAAAGGAGAAAACAATGTCACAATACTAATTTCTGGGAGTACAGGGGCTGAGTTTCCTGTTCAGATCCATTGCAGTGCTGGTGATGTGCAGTAACGTTTAAAAGTGCAACATCACGACCACACACTCCTTTCCTTCCCTCCCCAGCTAAACACTGAGGAGTTTTGTAACTCCTCATGGCAGTTAACATCTTAGACCAGTTTTTTATGCTATGCTGAATTGAAGGATGCAGAAATAGATGGTACTGTCTTTTTGAGTAGAAATAATGCTAGACAGACTACTTTTATTATGGTGTGGAAAACGTGCAAATACTTTAAATTCAGAATGTATAGCATGTTAGTAGAATAAGTAGAAAACTTGGATTCTGTCAGTATTTAAAGGGAAACTCAAATGAGTCAGAACACATTATAAACCCCAAAAATGCTGAGAAGATTATGATTTTACTATTTTATTTAATTTGAAAATTGTTGTTCATCTGTGAATCTTGCAAAAATGAAATGCTTGTATTAAGTAGAAGTTAAAAGAAAAACATTTACACCCTGATTTTAATGGAATAGTGACTATCTTGTAAATATAGTAAACTTGAATAATTTTGGGGTTGTGTTTTATTTTGCATTGCTACATAAATTTCACGTTTGCAGTTTCAAGTTCCTCGTCCTGGTTTCTAAGTAGTCTTCAGGATTAAGCTTCCTCTACAGGCAGAGCCATTATGTACCTTATAGAAAAGGCTCTATCTGTATCTCTAGTTTGATGACTTCAGTTACTGCAAAGGATACAAGCTAGTCTGGCCACAGTATTTTCTCTCTCTGACTTTCCTTTGAAGCCTGACTTAGTGAGAAAATGGTTTTCAGTAATAAAGCACCCATCTTATGTTAGCACAATGGTGAAATGGATGGCTGCCTATCCTCAAATAGCCTCTTGCTTTTTTTACTCTTATTGCATGTGTAGTACCCTTTGAAACAAGCTAAATAATTTAGAAGAAAATACCTAAATTAATTTTCTTCCATGTGAAAACAGGTCTTTCCTTAGTTTGTGGTGAGCCTGTAAGAATGGAAACTCCTGCTACATAGCAGGGTGCCTTGGTCCCATATGTTTGTGCACACACAGAGTCAGTCATCAGGTGTAATCCGTTGTCAAGCGTAGGTGTAATGCTCCACGCGGCAAATGTATGACACCTGGGATGCTGGGAAGGCACAAAAGCTGTTTTGTCTCTGTGGAACCTTACCACCTTACACCAAAACAGACTATAGCAGTAAATTTGTCTCAGTGCACAGTCTATTTATGAATTACGATGAAAGTTAGAGGTAGCTGACTTGCCTTTCACTTTAGGGGTGGTCTTTTAATCTTAGGGTGGCTGAGGCCTACCTAAAGTCTAGGCTGAGGTTACTGGCAGGGTAAATTTGGGAAACTGGTATTGCAAAAGCCTCTTCCATCACTGGCTTCTGTAGAGTCAGAAAACTTGGCTTATAAACACAGAATTTTCATCTAAAGTATAAATGGGAAAATAATTAAGAACAGAAGTTTATCACGGAAAGATCATGAGTTGCAGTCTTCCAAGTGGAATGATTTTCATAAAATTTACCTGTACTGCAGAGAAGATATCCTGGCCATGGCAGTGCAAACCTAGCTCATATAAGATAATACGTTGATGAAAACATGAATCTCTTTGAAGGACAGTATGTTCTTGGCAGTTAGCCTTTGTGATCAGGGGAAATGTGTATTTTTCTGCAGCCAAACTAAACTTTCAGTGGTGATGTTAATACAATTTCCCTTCCCCTCTAATTACACAGATTGCAAATTCCATGGTAAGTACGTGGACAGGACCACCAGCCATGAAGTCACTCTTTACCCGAATGTTTTGTTGTAAGACTTGTCCAAATATTGTGAAGACCAACAACTTCATGAACTTTCAAAGCTACTTTCTGCAAAAGGTAAAACTTTTTTTTTTCCACTGAAATGTTTAAAAGGAATCCTTGTCCTCCCCTTTCTATTGATTGTCAACATCATGTATTGCTGCATCTTGTTTTGATGTTAATGCAGTTTTTTTATTGGGACCTGTAAGTGTTGGTTGTACAGTGAATAACAAAGTTAATTACAATGGTTTTCTCTTAAGATTCACTTTAATTATTGGATGATTGAGTTTTTATTTCGCAGATTTCATGTTCCTGATTATGGAGAAAATTCAAATTTTGTTTTCTTACTCTGTTCAAAACTGCATCATCCTTCTCCCCACGTCTCTTTCTTGCATCTTCTTTTGTATTTTTCTTCTATTTTTTTCATTTGCATTCCTTCCCACTAAATCTTATACTTTTTTCCCTTTTAATCCCATGTCCTAAGTTTATAGATCTAGACGATAACTCCTAACCTATGAGGGTGAACCCTCAAGAGCTGCCTAGCTCATTCTGAAATAAATGCCTTACCAGGCTAATACCTGTCTGGCTAATAGTTCTTTAGGCTTCACTAACCATACTGGATCTGTATGTCTTACTGGTAATGTAAGCTTAGACATCATGGTCACATGAAAACTCCCAAATTCAGTTTCTCTCTCAGAATTAGTTCCACTGTTTTCTGTATTTCATTGCTTTTCATTTCTTATGTCTTTGATAGTGCATTGACTTGAAAGGCTTTTCTTGGATATAGATTTTTTTCTAATGTCTGCATTATGAATTTTTGAGCAAAATTACATACTTTATTTTACTATATATTATAAATTATTATATAGTATGTGGTATGACTTTCAAAAAGCATTTAAATACAACTTTTCAGAGATATGCTATTGTAAAATTGTTAATTGCTCATTTTACAGGGTGTAATTATCACTAATGTAAGAATGATGTTAGTATTAATGTTATTACAATTACACAGACTATGCCTGTTGCCATGGCCCTTCTGAGAGATGTTCACAACCTCTGTCCTAAGGAAGTTTTAATGTTTATTTTGGATCTGATCAAGTATAACGATAACAGGAAGAATAAGGTAAAGAATGTGTTTAATTTATCCCTCACTTATTTGTTAAAAAAAGTCTTAGTTAATATACTGCATGATGTTTTATGCCACATATGTATGTATCTGGTGAGGAGAGTTGATGCAAATGTGATACACTGAACTAAATAGTGAATGTTGCAGAACGTTCTGTAGCTGACGGTTCTATGGCAACATTTCTTGAATGTTTCAGAGCTCTTTTTGCTTGTTGTCCTACAAAGGAACTGCGGATCTTCATTTACATACATACTTTACTTGGTTTTTCTCTTTTTAATACAAAAGACCCATGTGTATGAGGCTAACATGTAGCATGTGAAGTTAAGCACTGGTTTGTTGGGGAGGGGGCTTCACCTCGAGAAGAGTATTTGAAAGAGCAAAGAAAAGAAATTATCCTTTTTAATGATATACAGGACTCTCAGTTTCTAGGTGCAGAATGTGAGCTTTAGCTTGCAGAACTGCATTGTCTTCATCTAATTAAATAACAGCTGAAACCCAGGTTAATTGTTCCATCACTAAATTGAAGCATCTGAGTTGGAAGTGTTGTCATCTAAAGTTCCTTCCATTGCAGACCACTTCCAAAGGATGATTAGATGACCTTAAAGATCCCGAGGTGATACAAAATTCCATCTCCCTAGCTACAGAGGAAGTCAACAACTGCTAGGAGCATAGCATAATCTTCCCAATTAAGTACCCAAAGTTAAATGGAACAAATCTGAACTGTCCTAAGCCTCACTTTCTTGTGTGAAATACATACTGTTAGAAGACACTTGTTGCAAGATTACTAAAGTAAGAGTATAATAGAGAGTGGAGAGGTAGAGAGTTAGGCATGTGAATGTAAGCACCAGCAGTCACAGAATGGGGAGACTTGTGCTAACACCTCCCCACCATCGAAGGAGAGATCCCACCTCACTTTTTCCACACGTCCCTTCCATGTGTGTATTTGACACCTTCTACCAGATCTCACAGATAGTTGATTTATTTAAATTAACTAATATTCAAATCCAGTACCTTCTTCTGCTTTTTAAAGTTTATTTTTATACTTTTTGCTGTTTACTAACATGGCCAACAAATGCAACAGACTGGATAATGAAAGGGGTGAACCATGTTTTTTGTTTTAAGATCTTGTTCTGTAACAGAGCTTCAACACTTCTTAGCTTTTAAAGAATATATATAGTTATATTTGCTTGTGTTTAAATGCTGTTTTTATCTAGTTTTCAGACAACTACTATCGTGCTGAGCTGATTGATGCCCTAGCCAACTCTGTAACACCCGCAGTCAGTGTGAACAATGAAGTTCGAACATTGGATAACTTGAATCCTGATGTTCGACTCATTCTGGAGGAAATTACCCGTTTCCTAAATATGGAGAAGCTTCTTCCCAGTTACAGGCACACCATTACAGTCAGGTGTGGTTCAATAGTTGTTTTACACATGGAAAGCCGACGCATTACTGCTGCTTTTTGGGGTTTTATGTACCCTTCTGTGTAGTTAGTATTTGAGATTTTAGCTTGTGTGTTGTAATCTGAAATGTCAAATTTCTTCCAATTTCCAAAAGCTGATAATGCAAGTTCATCTTGATTGCTTTATTTTTCAACATTTATTTCTATCAATGTGGACTTTTATAGCAGGCATAAGTGGATCATGCTTGTGCCTCTTTAAGAAACGCATTTATGAAGGTTGTGCAAAAGGTGCCCTTGTAACAGTAGCTGTACAGTATGTAGCTGAGCTGTGTTCTCTCTGTAAGTTAGTGCAGTTCTACTGAAACCAAACCATGGATTTGACACGGTGGGAAATGAGAACTATGTGTTAAAGCTGTGAAAGTAATTGTATCATGTTAATTTGGATAATCTAATTCTAGAAAAACTGCAGTACTTGATTTTGAAGAAAGTAATTTTATTCTTCTCATGGCTGTCATTCTATAAACCTAATATACATTTCCTCTTTCTACTCTATCTAGCTGTTTGAAAGCCATTCGAGTGCTTCAGAAGAACGGTCATGTCCCAAGTGATCCTGCTCTCTTCAAGTCATATGCAGAATATGGGCACTTCATAGATGTCCGATTAGCAGCGCTGGAGGCTGTCGTTGATTACACAAAAGGTACTGTTTGCAAGTGTTCTGAGCCTTTGTAACGCTTGTGATAGAGTGGAAACATTTAATACTTACACCTTAATATCAGGTTGAAATAGTGTCCGCCAGCAGAGCTTGTGTGATGACAGATGTATTGATAAAAGGCTGAGATTTCTATTAATGCTTTGTCTCAGAGAATGCAAATTTTGTGAAGATGTGGTGAGCATTGTTTCAGTGTCTTGCAAATTGAATCAGATCCTTACATTTTGAAATAGAGTGGACAACGCACTGCGTGGTGGTCAGGGGGGCTGGTGATTTCTTTTTAGCACTTCATTTTTAGTCATTTTTATTCAATTGAGTTCAGCTATAATTCCTAGTCAGAGTTCTTGGTTTTGCTTTACCTTCTTACCTGATCTCTTTATTTTGCTTTTTGCATGCATCTTATGGTTATAAATTTTTGAACTTTAGATCATTTCAGTGATTATTGGTTGATTCTGCTTTGCCATTCCTTATACACAGTTTATCTTTGTGAGATGTTTCCATTCTTTCAATATTGTCCTTATCTTAGTTGACTGATGCAGGTCCTTGAAAAAAAGACACTATGTCATTTGAAGTTGAAATTCAATCCTAACAGATTTTCTAGAGCAGTTAGAAATTATAGCTTTGTAATGATTTGCATTTTATCAAATTAATTTAGTACTGCATCGGCCTGTCCTTTCATTTGGGTTAGTCTTTCTCTGTTCAGCAGATTTGTGACAGTTCTTGTGTTTGAAGGGTTATCCTCATCTAAGTGACCATATACTTCAGTTCTTCCTCTGTGAGCAGACTGGTGATTCTAGACTTCTAATTATTCTGCCTTAAATTTGATGCTTTCATTTTCAGGGTAACAGAGAGTTTCCTTTGCTTTTTTCCATGAATAATAGTTTTCTGGATTTTGTAAGGGCTTTATTACTCTGATCTTACTGCTGTCCATTCTGTCCAAAGACTTCTCAAACTACATAGGCAGTGGGAGGTTTTAAGGCATTTTGAGTCTTTTGAGTGAATCCATGTGGCTGAATTTGGACATAAGCTTTTACAGACTGAAACCAGACTGTCGTACAGAAAAACTAATAACTTCAAGGGAGACTGTGCACTGATTGTTGCTCTTGGGCTTAATCGCCATTCTTGTAATTCACCGGGCATTCTGGACCCATACTCCACTGCACATATACCATTTGGTGACCTCGTGAGTGATACCCAGCTAGAATTCCTGGAAAGTCCTGCATATGGGTCAGGGCAATCCCAAGCACAAATACAGGCCAGGTGGAGAATGGATTGAGAGCAGCCCTGAGGAGAAGGACTTGGTTGGTTGATAAGAAGCTCCACATGACCCAGCAATGTGCACTTGCAGCCCAGAAAGCCAATCATAGCCTGGGTTGCCTCAAAATAAATGTCAAGGGAGATGATTGTTCCCTTCTTCTTCACTCTGGTGAGACCCTACCTGGAGTACTGTACACGGCTCTGAGGCCCCCAACATAAGAAGGACATGGACCTGTTGGAACAAGTCTGTAGGAGGGCCATGAAGATCATTAGAGGGCTGGAACACTCCTCCTATGAAGAAAGACTGAGAGAGTTGGGGTTATTCAGCCTAGAGAAGAGAAGACTCTGGGGACACCTTACAGCAGCTTTCCAGTATGTAAAGGAGGCCTTACAAGAAAGCCGGAGAGGAACAAGAGTTTTACAAGAGCTTGTAGTTATACAACAAGGAGTAATGGCTTTAAACTGAAAGACAGTAGATTTAGATTAGATTAGATTTAGATTAGATGTAAGGAAGAAGTTCTTCACTGTGAGGCTGGTGAGATACTGGAACAGATTGCCCAGAGAGGTTGTGGATTCCCCCTCCCTGGAAGTGTTCAAGGCCAGGTTGGATGGGTCTTCGAGCAACCTGATCTCTAGTGGAAGATGTCCCTGCCCATAGCAAGGAGGTTGGAACTAGGTGGTCTCTAAGGTCCCTTCCAACTCAAAGCATTGTATGAATTCAGAACTCTGCTGGTGCTGTGCCTCTCTCCCTCTGTTAGGCTACTTGGTTTGTTCCTCCCTTTGTAGACTGTTAATGGAAAGTTTTGCTGGAGAATGGAAAGCTTACTCATCAACCTGCTTCCTTTAGAATAATCTCCTCAGTAATTCATCCCACCCTTTGGAAAGACAAACTGATAGAAATAATGTTTTCTCATTAAGTTCTTGGACTTTTATGTGTGGTGTTTATAGTTAATAAATGACTCAGATAAGGAAGTGTTTGTACTATGTACATCTTTAAAACAGCCAATCAAATGGGTTACTGTATAAGCAAGGTAGGATAAGTTGCTGGAAATACTCTACATGAAGGTAAAACTTGAACAGTAAAAAGTAGTAGGAAGAGTACTTGAAGAAATCACTGATTGAGCTGAACATAATTCTTTGAATGAGCTCACTGTGAGGTCTGGAAATGATGGATTACAACATTACCTAAGGGCCTTGCCCCTTGCTAATGGGTTTCTCTCTGATACAGAGGTAACAAATGCAAATATCTATCTGCTATAAAGTCACTGCAATTCACAGCACATCCAGGTAGCTACCTGGTCATCAGTATCATTTCTCAAATACCACCTTCCAGTGCTGAACACATTAACTTCTGCTCCTGCTGCAAGACTGGTAAGTTTTTGGTTGAGGGGTAAATGCAGAAGCCCACTAACTGACTTCTTTTGGTACCTCTGTAGAAGTTTGCAGTGCTTGTCTTGCAGAGCTCTAAACTTGGGTTTGGAAGGAGAAATGCTTGGCCATCTACTGCCAAGAGGTCTGATCGTCGTTGTTCCCGGTTACCTGGTTTCCAGTTCATACTGGATGTAACCCAGCAGCTATCAAATGCCTGTTGCTTGTGCCAAAGCTGGCCTTTTAACAGTTCTTGTAAAGGAAGCTGACAGATTTTGTAATTTCCATAAAAAGGAAAGTCTCTGTTTTCTGGGCCAGTGTGGAACTCCCATGTTTTTCTATCATTTCTCAGGGTAGGAATAGCACTCCCTTTTTTAGCTTACTTTAAAAGACATCATTTCTCCATGGAACTGAATAAGTTGTTTTCTTTACTGTTAATAGTAAGGCTTTTTTTGAGACACAATAACTCTATAAAATGCTTGAGGCAGCATGTAAGAACTGGGACAGTTGATTTAACCTGCCTTGAAGTGAGCAGGGTTTATTAACTTTTTTAAGTTAGCTTCTGACAGTTACATGACTATTAATAGTTATATCTATTCACCAAAGCAATTATTCAGAAGAGGTAGCAACAAACCATTTTAAGTATCCATGATTATCTAATGTCATTAATGTTACCTTAGGGTCTCAGAGATTCTCTGCTGTAACTGAGGACTAATACACCATCTTTTGTAATTTGAAAAATTCTCCAGAGGATTTTTGCTTCAGAAAGCAATCACTTATTTTTATGTCTACCAGAAATAAGAAATTCTACACATCTTTCTTTTCACACAACCTTCTCCTGGACAAAGTGTGGAATGGGTAGGAGATTGGGTTATGGGCCACACTCAGAGGATGATGATCAATGGTTTTTACTCATGTTGTCAGCCTGTCACAAATGGGGTCCCCCAGGGAATATTTTCATAAATTACCTGGAAAACAGCATGGAAAGCAGCCTCACAAAGTTTGCTGATGGCACTAAACATCAGAAGGGAGAACCATCTTACAGAGAACAGGATGAAAGATTGGACAAGCAAAAACGTCACAAAGTTCAACAAGGACAAGTGCAAGGTCCTGCACCTGGACAGCATAAACAAAGAGCCCCCCAGTACAGGCTGGGATCTGGCTGGCTGGGGAGCCGTGTTGTTGAAAGGGACCTGGAGGTCCTTGGTGGACAGCAAGCTGACCGTGAGTCAGCAGTGAAGGCAGATCAGATCCTGGGCTGCTTCCACAGGGGCACTACTAGCAGAGGGAGAGATATGATCTTCCCACTCTACTCAGTGTTTGTCAGGCCACACCTGAAGTACAGTGTCCAGTTCTGGCCCCCACAATTCAAAAAAGCTGTGAGTAGACTGGAGAGGGTCCATAAGAGGGCCACAAAGATTATAAGAGGGCTGGAGAACCTGTCCTGTGAGGGAAGAATGAAGGAGTTAGGTCTTTTCTCCCTGAATAAGAGAAAGCCCAGGGGACCTCATCACAGTATTTCAGTGCTTAAAGGGTGGCTACAAGCAGGAGGCTTCCTCTTCACAGTGAGCCACGTGGAGAGGATAAGGGGCAGCAGGTATAAGTTGCAACAGGAGAGGTTTCAACTTCATATTAGAAAGAAATTTTTTACAGTGAGAACAATCAATTAGTGGCACAACCACCCCAGGGACATGGTGGAGTCCCCATCACCGAAGGCTTCTGAGATTAAATCAGACAGGGTGCTAGATAATCTCAGGCTCCCTTTCCCATGGAACACTGGACCAAATGATCTTTTGAGGTGCCTTCCAAATTGGGCTGTTGTATGATTCTATGATCCTTCTGGCTAATAAGATTAATTCTGCCCAAGGTGAGGTTTGATTTGTCATTGCTCCCAAAAATGTTTTGTAATTACTATTTAAATTTGAATTTAAGTTAAATGCATAAGTAGCAAAGCTTTGGAAGTTTAGCAGGCCTCGTTTACACTGTAAGTGAAGTAGCAGGGAAGACTTACTTTATTTCAAGCAGAAACAAACTTCTTTTTTTAAACCCCAGAAGTATAGTGTTTCTTGGTTCTGTTATCCAGTACTGTCAGCCTAAAGGATTCATCTCCTAGACTTCTCGTTTTCTCATTAAAAAAAAAACCCAAAACATTTTAAAATGCCTTTTGTTAGCAGTGAAAATAATTGCAGCTTGCTTACGATTGTGATTTAACATGTTCGCCATGTTAGGAGTCTTTGCTGTTATACAATATTATTTTTCTTACATGCAAAACAACTTTTGTATGGGGTGTTCTAACTGCCTTTTCTATCCCAAGCAAGGTAGCTGCCAGGAAAAGCAGCCGTGCATGGCATTGAGCACAGGCAGTCACTAATCCCTTAAGAGGATGTCCTAGGCCTAGCTTTTCAGAGATTTCTCAGATTTTTCAGTCAAATCTCAGACTGTGATTCTGGTCTGGTCAAATTTGCCCTGGTGTCATCGAGAACTCTGTGGCCGTGGTCTAAATGGTGCAGAACATGAGCCAGTACATTCTGCCTTTAAACAGGGCTTACCAGACTGGTTCAGTGCCTCACCAGTGTAACCAGTTTCGTTTAGGTTACACTGTAGGAAGAACAGAGCTGACTCGCAAGTGGCCTGCAAAAGACAATCCAGTCATCTTCTAAGCAGTATTATAATGTAGTTCATTTCTTGTCTGCCTCCTCGTAAACCAGGAAGAGATCTTGTGTTCTAGTTGTCCAAAGTGCTTAAAGACCTTCTAATAGAACTGAAGTGCTGATTCTCATAATTTAAATAATTGCCTCTTCCTTTAAAACAACTTACTCTAGTGAAATAGCAAGGGAATAGTAAGTATTAGAATTGGTTGGACTAGAAAAGTTTTATTTTATATTGTTGACTGAAAACTGACTGAAAACTGACTGAAATCAGGAAGGAAAGTTGAACTGTGGCATTTAGAACTGAAAATACAGTAGGCTTGGGGAAGAAAGAAATACATTGCTAGGACCATAAAGTGGAAAGCAGCAGAAATGCTTTTGGAGCCATCTGTACAGGAGGGATTAATACACCCAAATTCTGAAGCACAGCAAAGCCTAAGCAAGTTCTTCGTTGTTTTGAGGAAATGCAAAGAGAATATGGCTGTAACATCTTATAATTATGCACCTGAGAAAAACATTACATAAAAAAAAATTCATTCTTGTGTGTTGTTTCAATGTTACTCTGACAACCAAAGGTATTCTTAATATAATTTAAATTTTAAACTTACAAGCTGATTTTTGTTTCCAACAGTGTCAGTCAGCAATTTTCTGGAAGCATATACTGATAGATTTCAAAATCCATTTTAGTTGTAAAGTGTGGTGATTTAAAAAACTAAGGAAGACTACTGAGAGGAGTATGCTTGCAGTGTTGCATAAGCCCTATAGTCTTCCTCTTTCTATCCTATTAATAGACAATAATCTTACTCAGATTCCTGTGGGCGAGAATTGTATATTCTTTATTCCCTGTAGAAATACTATCCTTCTGATTGTTGGAAGGATATTTGAATGTGTTTATTTTAGGAAGCACACAATATCAAGATGCTCATTTACTCTGTTATCTTCCCAATCAACACTCACGAGTGGCAGTCACCTGCTAGTGGTCACATTGGTGGCTATTGAACAATTGAGGCATGAAGGAGTTTTCTGCATGTTTCTATTTCAGTGTAAAGTAAACCATCTTTTACTTGGAAATTGCACTATAACTAATGAAATTCCTCTTTAGTTTCACTGATTCAAGCTCTTTACGTGCTAATTCAGGAACCTGTGGTTTTCTTGATCAAAATCCTTCCAGTTTCTGTATATTTTTAGGCATTTGATGTTATTTTCCTTTGCAGTTGATAGAAGCTATGAAGAACTACAGTGGCTTCTTACTATGGTCCAGAGCGATCCTGTACCCTACATAAGGTTAGTGAATTAATAAAGAGCCAGTATTTCTACTAATGCTGGAACTACCAGGTAAATTCTTGGCCTGGAATCACTAGCATTGATCATATGCTTAACTGCTTAATACTTGCTTGCAAAACTGCGTTTTTTTCTTCTTGTTATTTTATATAAACTGAAACATATTTTTATGTTTTGACAGTTAACATCTCAAAAATTAATATGCTCTGTTCTTACTTTTCATTATATTATTTTTGTCTTTTATGTTCTACCCCTGTGGTGGAAGCCTGATGTTAGAGGTCATTTCCTGATCATAAATGAAGGATATAAATCTGATGTTGCATATGGGGAAAAGGCTGTGATACAGAGACAAAGCTTGAGACGTAACACACACAGTGTTTTGCCAGCAAGGAGTGTAAAGCAATTGTTAGACTGTAGATGGGGTGAAAGGATAACATGTGAAAATATGGTGTAACGTCTAGTATTGCCTGTTTCAACTTTGTTTGCACCAGTGAGTGATTGGATATTGTAGCACGTTCATAATAAACCTTTGAAACCTTTGAGGTTCATAATTATTGTTTTTTTCCCCAAGACTTTCTTCTTATGACCACCATTAAAATACTGAGTTTCAAAGAGAAATATTATTACTTTCACTGTCTACAGGTGATTCCTTACAAAGATCATAGCTGCAAGATGGTTCTCTATTTTATTTCTGTCATTTCTGTTAATGCAAGCAGCTACAGTTAGACACACTAGAGGTTTACCTTCAGTGTAGGAAGGAGATTTAATTTGATTTTTGTCTTTTTAAAGAGGTGCTTAAATTTTTAATTGAGTGCAGTACTTAAGCCTCTTCTAAAAGAAATGAAAAAGGAATCTGTAAGAGTTTTCTTGTCCCACATGTGTAAGACAGCAAAGGGAAAGGTGGCTATACAGGAAAAATAGTTAAAATAATAAGTAATGGATCAAATAATGATTATCATTCATAAAATGTCACGGGCAAGTTTAAAGAAAGTAAGTGGGGGAAGACATGTCTACTTGTAGCTCAAAGTGTAAGTACTGTAAACAAACATGGTAAGTGCAGAATCTGTACATACCACTGTCACTTAAGAGGTGACAGCATTCCTTCCCAGAAAAATATACAGGTCACTGGTTTTGGTCCTGCCATTTTGTATCAGTCATACACATTTAAAGGTATTTAAAAGTTCTTTGGTGTCAGTATGTAAGGAGTTTATTTGCCAGTGTTGCTTCTTCTTTGTAATATAGAGTCAGTGTGCAAAAAAGATTGTTACTAAACAGCAGAATGTAATGTAGCCTACAATTTCATGCTGAACTGTTAAAAATGATGTTTAATAACATCCTGCTGCTTTACTCCTTACTTTTCATCTTTAAGTTATGTTGCTCATGCTATATCTGTGTCTGTGCATAATGTGGACAGAAGGAAGAGCTAAAAAGATAAAAGATTGCTTAAAATTTTGGAAGAAATCCTGTATTTGAGTAAGATTGTAAGAATATTACAAACTGAACAGACTTCATATTCTTAGTGTATTCGTTTGGATTTAATAAAGATGGGTTTTTTCTGTTTCTTTTTCAGGCATAAGATTCTGGATATGCTGACTAAGAATCCACCGTTTACCAAGAACATGGAGTCCCCTTTATGTAACGAAGCTTTGGTAGATCAACTTTGGAAACTGATGAATTCAGGTTGTTTTTTGTTGGTTTGTTGTATGATGTTTTTTTTAAACAAGTGCTAACGACTTCAGATTATGCCAAGAGCTCTCTTAGTTTTGATAGTTAAAAATTGGAAATTCAGTGTCAGAAGTTCAATATCATGTACGTAGTTTCAGAACTTTCTGACTAATGTGGGGTACCCAGCCTTGGTTTTCATTCTTTTGTCTGCTGTTGTAGTGTGCCATAATGTACTTTGGCATAAAATGATTCCTTGACCCAGATGTTGAAATCGAATGTTTCCTCCAGTGATGGTGTTTGTGTTACCTTCTTCTTTATAGTTTGCTTTAATTAGATAGTCTCTCTCTGTCCTCTTTTACTAACCTCTGAGAGAATAAGAGAGGATAACATTTGTATAGATAATTTAAATGAGATTGTTAGAAGTGTATTATAAACCTAAGACTCAATTTGCCTTGTGTGATTAGGAAAGATCCTAATGAGAGAAGGGCTCGCATCTTTACCATTGACCTGTTTTTCATTACTGAAGCACTTTTATCCAGTCCCGACAAACTGCCCTTTAACATCTGGCACATTACTAGGTAGATTATATATAAACGTTTATATAGCTTTTTTAGGTCATTGAAGGCTGTCTGTTCTCTGTGCATCATTATTTTTAGTGTTTAAAAGTTTACAGCTACACTCCAGGGGCTGAAGTGGGGAGACTACTAGTAGTTCAGTTTCATAGGATTTGCCAAGTGTCAAGCACAGAAAATAAACAATTTTGGTGTTCCCATCAGAGAGTTTGTTTTTCCTTTTTCTTGAGAGAAGACTGTGTGCAGTGTTACTTACAACCATTACCTCTTTTTGCAAGTAACAAATAGGGTATACATTCTTATTATGATTCATGAGGCTTTAGCTACTTAAATTTCTATGCATCAAGATGACATAATGTTTCAATTTATTTTCTGTAAGGGATACCTGTGTCATTCCAGGGTGCCTTGAAAAAATGTTTGTTAATGTGACATAAGTTAGTAGCTGGGTTTAAAGCTGCATGATTCTAGAATCATAAATTGCTTTCATTTAACATAAGTACGTGCAATAGGAAACAGACTCTGGTTGATACATGTAATCCTTTTTTTTTCCTTTTATGTTAATCTACATTAAATTGATAATGCTCACAAGTTCCAAAGATTGCAGTGAAGTGCAGCAACCAGTTATTTTTAATCTTAGCTGTTCTGCTGGAAAAGGAGAGAGATACTGAATGGAAATTCATCATACATTTTAAGATGTACTAGTTTAAGAAGTTGAGTAGATTATTTATTGTTAAAATATTACAATAATTTTAAAATTAGTATTTCTGAATGTGTCATTCTGTGGAGAGTATTTTAACGTTAGAAATGCCCAGATTAATATTCACATCGCTTTCAGTTGTAACTGGATAAGTGTATGTACAGCTAAGCTTACTCAAAACACAATTTAGCCCCATGAAACTTAGTATTTACAGGGATAGATCTTGTAATTTTATTTTGTGCTAAGTCTTGCACAGCCACGTTAACATGGCAGTTGGCACATCTGTGTCTTGTTTACCAGATATAGTTCTATTCCTGCTGTGGAACAATATGTTCAATAAACTTGCAATCAGTCAAGAGCTGGGTTGAGTTAACACCAGAATCACTGTATTTGCAGCATTGCACCAGATGTTGGATGTCTTTCTGTTGTGACTGGTGCCAAACATGCTTTGACCATTTGTGTATAAAGACCTAAAAGCAGCAGTACCCAGTTTGCAGTGAAAATTAAAATCAACGAAGTATTGTTTTGTGCAGTAAGAATACATATGTCCATTATAAATACAAATTAAAGTATTGAGTATCCAGTAAAGTACGTGACATAGTAATGACATCAAAAAGCAGGTTTATGCATTGCTGGGTCGTGTTGTCTATCAGTGCATTTTTCATAGGGTACAGATCTGTCATGCTAAAGGCTCCTACTACATTTCATGGAATATATAGGCAAGTGTGACTGAATCCATTACTGTGGGAAGCCATTTTGATAACAAAATGTTATATTTAATTGTCTTGCTGTAGAACTTAAAGTGAAGCTTCAAAAATAAAACCATATGGGTGTGATTATTTTCTTTTTATTTTTCATCATGTTATTATAGCACTTAGTTTCCCAGTCTTGTTCTACTAAACATGTGCAGCTTACAACCCAAACAACTTAAAGCCTTTCTTCTAAATAGGATGTGGCAGGTCAGTTTGCGTCAGTAAGTGGCAGGAATAATGAGGGAAGTGTATCTTAAACACAGAAAATACCATGCTTTGATGGATCCAGATCACTTAAACTGTTTTCTTTGTCAAGGAAGAGACGATTGTATCTGTATATTAATAATAATCTCTTTTGGATTGTAGGAACTTCACATGACTGGAGATTACGATGTGGTGCTGTGGACCTCTATTTCACACTTTTTGGCCTCAGCAGACCTTCTTGTTTACCATTACCAGAGCTTGGACTTGTTCTTAATCTCAAAGAAAAGAAGGCTGTACTTAATCCAACGATTATCCCTGAATCAGTTTCAAATAATCAGGAACCTGTGAATATTACTAACAATCACGGACAGTCAGTGGGATTTCAGAACACCGTAAGCACAACCCATCTGCACACACCCCACCCAGCTGGCTCTGAGTCCTTGCACCGGCTGCTGGTTTCAGTTTGTGTTGCGTTCAAGCTTCTCATGCTTTACTCAAGCTACTTTTATACCATGTTACTCTTTATTCCTTCCACTTGAGAAACTGGCATATACCATAACTTTTTGATTTTTTTTCAACTGTTTTGCATAGCATATGCAACCTTTTTACTTTTTTTCTCATCTCCTCTTTCCTTTTCTTAATAAAACTTTTTGTATATTGCTTATGAGACATGAATTGATTCACAGAAATGTTTGATGCTGTGATGAAAACTTTTTTAGTAGACTAATAATATTGCTTGTAGGCAACTTCTGCAATTTTCCAAAACAAAACCTTTTAACAGTAAATTTATTACATCTTAAAATACCTAGATACACCTCTTTTCAAACGACTTAAAGAGATGTGAAAGTTGGAACTTTAGCACATCTTCATTGAACACTTGAATCTGACCATTTAGTACTGTGCTCTGAAGGATTTGTAACAACTTCTGAAAACTGGCATACAATATGTTTGATACCTTTCTGGCTTCAAAGGCTTCAGTCCTAACACACAGTCCCTTGTGTAGTTAGAAGATAGATCTTACAAGCTATTCAAGTCATACTTTTCTTAAGAATAACTGCCACTGCTGCAAGATGAAGTCTTTTTGTTGGACAAATTTAATTACGAGGGGAAAAAATTCAACATGCAAATAATGAGAAATTTTCTTAACAATATAAAAAACTACATTTGATTGAAACTGCTGAGGGGTAGATCCTGAAAGAGAATGTAAACATGTGGTTAGCATGTTTGAAACTCTTTCCACCCTTTTGAATGGGATGGTTTACTATTACTTAATCAGTCCCATAGTTAATTTCTAAATTGCTTTTCTTCAGAAGCATACTGAGAGTTCAAAGTATCACAGTACCTTGTAGGCTGTTTCCAGTAGGGGGAGAAATGGTGATGGAGTCAAATACCATTAGAGCTATCCTACATATTTACAGAACATATAATAAGTCCTAATTTGCTGCATATAAACATCAGAATTAAATAGCAGGAGAGATTTTGTTGGCAGATTTTTAGGCTGCAGTTCAGTGAACATCCAAACTGTTTTAGCAGACAGACCATCTTAATCAAAAAATTTCCTCTTAAATCATCTTTTTTCTGTACTGTCCTCTCCCTTGTGCTAGCACAGTTGTTGCTGCTTAGTGAGCTGGATCAGGGAGATGCACTTAGTTATTTCCTGATGGGTCAGTTAGCTTTACACAAATAATTCAGGTGGCCCAGGATAGAAATGTGTGAGGAAGATGAAGAAACTGCTTCTTTTAGCAGTAGTACTGGCTTATACTGGTGTGAAAATACAGCATTAATAGCTGTAATAGGAATAGCTGTAAAAGAAGCCTCAATTCACACTTCACCCCTTGTATCTTCTCCTATGCCTCATGTCCATTCTCCTACCCCTTACTTTAAGGCTACCATTTTCACTGTAACTCTCCCAAAATTCAGGGAACTGATCCAAAATTGTTTAACAACTGCAGTGTTAAATAATAGGGATGAAAAAGGGGAAATACATATTTGCAGGAAAACAGAATTAACAGGTGATAGAATACATCAGGTTAACTAGATTCTTTAAAGCAGACTGTATATTCTGAGAGCATAAATGTGCTAAAATCAGGAGTGATAGACTTGTGGCAGTGAATTTGCTGAGCATGGTAACAGTTAACCACTTCATAAAATTGAATTTAAATCGTTCAGGGGAAGAGTTTGTGGGGCAAGAGTGCCTGTTGTAGGGTAGAGGAAGAGCAGTTCCGTAGAGCAGCATATGCTCTTGAGAATCTATGATGTGACGTTTATCTAGCTTTCAGTGGGCTTTTAATTATGCTTGCTTCTGTGGATACTTTCTCTTCCCTTCTGTGTTTTGTGTAATGGACTTCTTGGAACACCTGTCTCCTGTTTTAATGACTATATGTGTAACTTAGTAGACTCTCCTGCTATTTTCATATTCCTTTGACCCTGTTTTTGTTGATAATCTAAGTAGTAATTTACAAAACAGTTTAACTCTTTTTAATAAATATTGTTGTAAAGTAAAAATAACCCCCAAGTTATAAGTTCTTGTTATGACTTGTATTCAATGAAATAAGCATTAGCTTTTAAAGCTACATAAAAGAAGATTCAGATGAACCCCATACGTAGGTCAGAGGCTATCACAGTTTTTCAGCTGTTATTTGGACTGAGGAGAGTCTGCGAGGCACAGATTTATAGAAAGGCTATTCAGAGGCAGCAAATGTTGTTGCACACCAACAGTACCATGATTGTGAGAAGGGACAGAGAAGATGCCAATGCTAGATATGCAGAGGGAGCAGGGATAGAAGTAAAGAGAAACTATGTTTGTAGGAGAGGTTGGCACAAATCCATACAGGGTTTTAGAAAATACTTTTTGCCAGTACTACAGGGAAAACTTTGTTCAAATCACCCACTTTACTCAGAAGTGTTTTCAGCTATCAGGTTTCTTTTAGGCTGAAACATGGCTCTTGCTATCTTCTAATTTTGATCTTTTAATGCTGCTTCAGGAGGATGATCATCTTATTAAGGAAACAGCATCCAGCATTTCTGGTCATCAGCAGGGGGTGAAGAGGAAGGCTGATATGCCACTCGGGTCTCCATTGGAGCCAGGGCAAATACTAGAGAAGAATGAAGACAGTAAAGTCAAACTCAAAATCAGAGTAAGAAATGGAAATTCAACTTGCACAATATGTAGGGTTTTCAGAGTAACAGCAGTGGCTTCTGCTGACTTCCCTTAAAGCTGTGTTCAAACAAAAGACATGTTGTGTACATGTGTACAGTGGTTGTTACGCTTACTTTGGTGAAATCATTTCCCATCAGATTCTGTATTGGCTGGCAAGAACTGAAGTTGACAGTTAATACTCTTGTTCACACAGCTTCATGGTAAATTAGAAAGGAGGAAAGACACTGACCCTGTTTAATTCTATTGAAGTTTCATTCCTTTGCAGTGGTAGATATCAATTCCTTTCCCTCTCACCTCCAGTTTACCTCAAAAATAAAATATTTTAGTTCTATTTAATGATGTTCTTAAAAGTTATTAGCATCTGCTTATTTTTTTTCCTGATATCTTAGTTCTCTAACTCTCAAGAAGAGGAGGAAATTGATATGGACACAGTTCATGACAGTCAGGCCTTTATTTACCATCATTTGAATATGTTGGAGCGACCATCCACACCAGGTATGAGTAAAATAATTGGGAAAATGATAATAGGAATTTTTCAGTTATTTCAGTTGTGGATTTTTTCTTGCTACTGCTTATTCTCATACATACAGTGTTGGTAAATGTTAAATGTTAACTGGATTTCATGAAGGCTGTAAAGAGTGCATAAGAATATTTCTTTAGCTGCCAGTATACTTGGAGATAACTGTAAGCCTGTATATTTTCATACTTATCTAAGACAAGTATATATCATGCTTATAAAAGTAAAAAGCTAATGAATGAATAAAATAAGGTAAAGTGAAGTAGAACTCTGTAAGCAATTAAATAAAGCTTAATTTGCAATAGTTGTCATTTCAAAAATAATAATTTTGAATAACTTTAAAAAAATATCAAGACTATGCAGGTAAAAAATAATTTCTAATCTTAATGATTTATAACTCAACATCAGTATTTGAAAAACATACAAGCCTCAAATATGCTTCGAAGGGCTTTTCAAAGTTGAAAAGATTGCATCTGTGAGTAAAATGGTTTCGTTTCAAGCACTTATTTTCTTTTGCTACTTCTTAGTATCTTTTTCATAAAATATTTAACAGTTGCAGTACCACAGTGTTTAAAAGTGAAGTATTTGGCCTTAGAAGTAGAATTCAGAGTAATTATCCTCTTGCTTGTTTTTCTGTTTTTATCCAGTGGTTGCCTAATGTAAAACACAAGCAGACCTTAGCAGCAGGATCTGGAACATTGGTTCCATCTTGAGTGCCTAAGTCCTGAGCTTCGCTCACAGGCGACCTCATCTGCTTTCCCTGTGACTTGGAAATTTAGTGGCCACATTTAAGAGAAGGGCTGGTGGATGTTCTTGCTCTGAGTATCCTGCTGAGGCTGGTGCCTTGGTGCTGGCTGAGGGTGTGGAAGCTGTAGGCTCATACTTCCTTAGGGCCTAGGACTTAACTCTTTTGCTTTCTTGGCAGATGCTGTAGCCACTAAGGGGGTTTGGATTTTTTATTTTTTTTATTCAAGGTAACTGCTGTCATTGCTTAGCTAATAAATTCAGTTCATATGGGGACATAAAACACAGGGGATCTAGTTTTCTGGATTCCAGATGGATTTTGGTTACTGCCATGCGCCTGTACAGCCAGCTTCAGCAGGATGGATTTGCTGTCAGATACATAGAGTAGCAAAACTCACAACTTGTTTTGCCTAAAGCATTTCAGCAGTGTAAAGGGGAAGGCTGCTTTTGAATTGAGGAGCCTAATACCACACAACCTTTAATTTAATCCTCTCAGAGCTACTTTGAATTTTTTCCTCAGTGTTAGGGTCAACCCTCCCATTTTCTGTTACAGCAGAGAATGACACATCCAGGCCACGCGAGTGTAAAGGTGATCCACTGAGGATTAGTATTTATAACTCTTACATGATATTTTGCAACATCTTTTTTTACTAGGTTTACACACTCTACGGAATATAAAGTCATAAACAAAACTCTGCCAAATACTTGACAAATAGGACTTATGGGACCCTCTGAATGCCAGCTCTGTGCTCCAAGACTGTTGCATATTAAGTTTGCACTAGAGTTTAGAAAGGGTAAGGTCTGATCAGGAGAGAAATAATGGCCAGTTGGCTGCTGCTTTTGTAGACATACAGCAGACAAAAGTTACCTCAGGTTTCACTTGTGTGCTGAATGACCTTCTCACCACTGCTGTTTAGGCAGTCAGCACACTGGAGTAGATTTTCTTGCCTAGGTAATAAATGAGACAAATGCCGGGTTTTGCCACAGTATTCATTTTAAATAGTAAGACTTTGAAAAGCACTATTTTGAAACACTTCAGATTAGTTTCATTTTCTTTGGTTTGTGCAGTTAGAAACAGTTCCAATTCTGATATTCTTTGCTTCTAGAATTTCACCTGTTTCTTATTCATAGCATTTTTCTTAGAAGCAGAGATGTATGAATTTCAGACTGAGTACAGTTCAATCTTTATGAAATTATATATTTCTGAGAAGAAAAAGATGGGAAAAAAATAAAAGCACATGCAAATAAAATTGTTCACACATAGGAGGGTTCTGTTTTACAGAAGAATCCCAGATAATATTTACTCAGGGCCTTTGAGTTTTTGCAGCAATGACATAGGATGGGTGCACTTCAGTGACTGATTATTGTGAAATAGATTGACAACAGGTTCTGAAATGGTCTCAGTATCTTGTTAGTAAATCTCTAAGACCTTTTATTTGCCTCAGTTCTGTGACTTTTACTTGGAAGGCAGCACGCTCTTAGTCCATCCTCAGTTTTCCTCTCACAGCTGTGGGTTACATCCCCACATGTCACATGAAGTGTTAGGTCACCAGCCAAACACAGCCTGCGAACAGCAGCTGCCAGGAGGAAGTTCACGTTGGGTCTCAGTCCTGCCATATCTGCGTGAGTTTGGGTTTGTTTGTTTGTTTTTTACACTCCTCACACCACCCTGAATGATAATTTGGATTTGTTCAAGTTGATGTAACCCACATAAAGCCAGGAAAATACTATTTTCCTTTAATTTTTTTCTTCTGTATACTTCTGCTCATGGATGTGAAAGATTAGGGTTGAGAGACACTGCAAAGGTAATAAAAGAAGGCTTGTACTACAATGCTTGCAGGATTACAGGTTTCAGTACAATAATTACAGCACCTTTTGTACTTGTTCATATAGAAATTGTTTTAAATCCTACTAAAGCATCCTGTCTACAATAATAGAACTGTGGACTCTGGTAGTTATAAGGGATTCCAGGTATTTTTCAAGAAGTTACTAAAACAAACAAAACATCAGTTGTCAGCTGTCTGAGGATTGCCGTTGTCTTGATTATTCATCTGAGAAACATGGTAGCCTCCTTTGAACCTCTAAAGCTGTGCAAGGTCATGTTTCTAATGTGAGATTTTTATTTGCTATTTTTTTACTATTTGCTATTTTTTAATGAGATTTTTATTTACTATTAAATTGGGAATAGTAGTAACACTCCCTACTCTTGTCTTAAGATGAAAATAATTTAAGATCAAGTTTCTTGTAGGTGGCAGATTTAAACTCTCAGGCTGCAAGGTGACTTCTTGTGCCCTGCTGACTTCAGTGCAGTCAGGTTAAGATATGCTTCTTTATTTAATATTTTGCTCGTCTGAAATAATACTTCAATTAGTACTTCAAAATTAACCTTGAAAAAGTTCTGCTGTACATGCCAGTGGTTATTGATTGTCTTGTTCTCTTCTGCTTCCAAAATAAATGTCTGCCTGTAGCCTGTGTGATCTATCAGTGAAGCTACAGGTCACTATGGCTCAACAGGTCATCACTGATAAACATTGAATTAGAATTTTCCCAACTTGGCAGTTTGATAGGTGATACCAAGCAGGATTGAGTTCTCTCTCATCTTTAAGTCTACAAAAGAAAAAAAATGTAAATATAGTAGTGTTCTCTTTGTGCACTGGCAGTCCTTTCAGTCACATTCAGGAGCAGTGGGCTTTGAGAACACATCCATTCAAATCCAGATCAGAAAAATCCTGTGGCCATTCCATTAATTCATTTTCTGTTTTCCAGAATAATCAAACTGGAAATTTCCATTGCTGACCTTGTAGGCCACTCTGTTTACAGTGAAGATGTACATGAAACTTTGAAAGTCTAGGCCACACTTCTTCATTAAGGGATTGTGGTCTTTTTTTATCACATTTACAGTCTGTAATTTCAGGAAATAATTATATAGCTGGATTTAATTGTTTCTGGAATGATTTGAAACTGGATACAGCACATACTGCAGTAAAGTGTAGAGGAAAACTATTCTAGTCATTATGTTTAAACAACACATTTACAACAGTAGATTTGAGCCCGTGGTGCAGATCACCACATTTCAAGAGTGGATACAGTAGTTAACAGGAGTATGGTCTGAACTGGATAAAAATTCCTCTGCAGCTCAGCAGAGTTACCCGAGTTAGCTATAAGGGCACCAGTACTTCAGAGTTTTTCAAGTGCTTTATCCCAAAGTGCATGAAACCAGCTTTAATAGAAACATAAGCCCTGCAGATAAAGTGACAGCATAAATGAGAATTGCATCAGTGTGTGGCTGCAGTGTGTCAGCTACGTGATTCAATGAAAACAGCATAACAGTGTAGCTGTAACTGTCTCTCAGAAAACAGCTGGTCATTCTCAAACCAAGAAGATGGGTAAGGCTGGCAACTAACTTTTCAAGTGAGCTCCCTGAAACAGAGGTACAAAGTAGTCTGAATTGACTTATTGATGTTCTTTTTCTTTAGAGAAGGGAATAGTCTAGAATCTTCTCAAGTAGTAAAGTAACTGTAATAAAAATAACACCACAGATAAGCTCTTATTTTAATGTAAGGACAAAGTAATGTAGTTGTTAAATGAAAGTCAAATGAGGCAATTAATAAGTTACCAGTTAAAAATATATTTTAGTTAAATCACCAGCTCATCTGCTGCAATACTGTAGCAGAGGCTATCTTTTGGTATAAGTATATGGAATTATCTATTTGGCTATAAATCCCACTAAAAAAATATCAAGTCAAATGAATCTGTAAATTTCAAGTAGTTAATTTATTTTTTTTTATTTTGGAGTCAAATTAACAGATTTGTTTATATATCCTCAGAAAACTTTTTGGTGGTTTCATGTGGTTTTTTAACTAGAACTTCACTTCTCACTCTCAAACTTCAAATTTTGTCATACAGTCCTTAAAAGAATACTCTACTAGACAGAAAATTGATAACTTTTTTCAGATATTGAGAATTCTTCTTAAGACAAATGACAAGACATACTTGCATTCTGGAAGCTTGGAATTATTTATGCTTGGTAACTTTCTCTGTGTGCTTTGTTGATGGTTCAACAGATGCATAAAAACTGGGTTAAATTAAAAAATACTGTGTCTTGGATATTTCCAGGGTAATACTAAAAAAGAAAAGTAGAAATAAGGAAAACTTGTGTCATTCTAAAACCAGTTTTTAATATCTTCTCAGCTTTTTTAGCGTTCTCTATAGAAAATGCTAGACAGAGCTGCAGTTCAACTCCTAGGCAAAGACAGTGCATTACTTTTCTCATTAGCAGGCTTTCTTTGTGTTCTGGGAGTGACACATTAAGCGCTTGCATGCTTGTATTGATGTCCTCTTCTTCCCAGAGGTGGTCAGTGGCAGGTTCTGGAGCAGAGCCTGTCCTCTGCCAAAACCCTGGAACAATGGGCCTTACCCTTTACTGTGATTTGTGAAGTTGGTTTCTTCCTCTCTGACATTTGAATAAATCAGGGTGCAAATGGGGTAATTTTTAACAAGTGTCAATTTGGAAAAGTTCTACATAAGCCAGCTGTTTTAAATAGAGTGCACATGCAAAGAAACAGAGACTGTAAGTCTCTGGTGTCCCACCCTCTTCACACAAAATCAGAAATATAGGAGAGACCATGTGGAAAATCTTATGAAAGGTTGTTGGCATGTTAGTCTCAAGTTACATGTTCCTAAATTCTAAATAACAAAAATTAAATTAAAAATAAGAGTAAAATAGGTCAAATATGCTACGTAACAACATTGTTCAATGTTCATACACCTGTGATTCTTAGAAAGAAAAAAACTTCTCCTAGATAACTGATGAGCAGAATGTTATAATTACCTGACAGCAATTTATATTATGACAGAAAATGTTACTTCAAAGCTTATCAAGATCTAAACCTTTTTCATTCTGAAATTAAACTACAAGATCTGTGTTTTCATATTTTATTCTCTGTCACAATATCTACAGCATTTCTATCAGTCCCTGTGGCAAGGTGTACACAAAGTTTCTGATCTTTCTTCCATGGGATAGTAATCCTGTCAAATTTTAAACGCTTACCCAGCTAGCTGGAACACTGCAAAGCCAATAGTTACATTGGAATCTCCACATCCCAAACAGAAGGAGATCCAAGTGGATAGACACATGTCTGTGCATTTTCTTCCAAGGAATGCTACTAACCACTTCAGAAGTGAGCTCCTGGGCTCACCCTCCACTTACTGCGTTTCTGTGATTTGAGAAACCTGGGTTCCAGTCCTGCTCCCTGTGCCAGGAGAACATGGGTTCCCTGCAGGAAGAGGGAGTGCTCGGTGCTTCCTTGCAGCAGTCCTGCAGCAGTCCTCTTGATATGGGGATGATATTAATGCCCTGTCAAGCAATTCCTATTTAGCCTTGCTTTCCTAGTTTGGCAAGTTCCTAGCATGGACTTTTAAGTGAATGTCAATTAAAAAGAAATTAAAATGAAGAAAAAGTGTTCTGCAAGTTTGATGATGAATTTTACAGGTACAAGGTTGTACATATTTTTTATAGAGCTTTTACAGGTCTCTCCATTTTCTGGCAACTGAGTTCAGTAGTCCTTTCTGAATCATTGTCCAGTACCAATATATTTGATTCCTGATTCCAAGCACTCTTTAACAGTAGGAGGAAATTTTCTGCATAGTTGTTATATTTCACATTTAAAAAAGCAGCATTTTCTGTCTATCACTGCATCTGTGATGAAAGTGTGTGTCTACTCTTTGTACTGGCTCAGTAAAAGGAGACTTTTGTAATGACATTCTTTCATTTCACAGAATCACAGAATCACAGAATGTTAGGGATGGGAAGGGACCTCAAAAGATCATCTAGTCCAATCCCCCTGCCAGAGCAGGACCACCTAAATCAGGTCACACAGGAACATGTCCAGGCGGGTTTTGAATGCCTCCAGAGAAGGAGACCCTCACAGCCTCTCTGGGCAGCCTGTTCCAGTGCTCCAGTTACCCTCACCGTGAAGTTTTTTTCTCATATTTATGTGGAACCTCCTATCTTCCAGCTTGCACCCGTTGCCCCTTGACCTATCATTGGATGACACTGAGAAGAGCCTGGCTCCATCCTCCTGACACTCACCCTTTACATATTTATAAACATTAATGAGGTCACCCCTCA
>WUAM01000217.1:1621181-1633518 GCA_024336885.1 Actenoides hombroni | reverse complement strand
GGCCCCAAAAGCACACTGCTGGCTCATGGGTAGCCTGTTGTCCACCAGGACTCACAAGTCCTTCTCTGTGGAGGGAGATGCCTTCCAGCAGGTCAACCTCTTACCCTCCCCAGGTGCAGGACCCTACACTTGCCCTTGTTGAACTTCATTAGATTCCACTTCACTAAGCTCTCCAGCCTGTTCAGGTCATTATGTGTTAGCAAGCTGAAACTTTTGGGCAGAGGCTGAGTAGGCAGCGAGGCTGATGCACGGCTTGAGGAGCTGAGGGTGAGGCGGGGAGAGGGAGGGAGGAAGGCGTGAGCAGAAACAAAACTTTCTGGCAGCAGCAGCCAACTCGTTTTGTTCCATAGCTCCTTACGACTTCACTCTGAGAAAACAATATGATAGGGTGAATTCAAGTTTTTACATCTGCACCTCTTTGGAAGTCTTAATTTTGTTGTGAATTGCTTGAGTGAATGTTTTGAATAGGATTCATTTTGGAAATTTTGGAAGGCTGCAGTAAGACAAGATTCTATGAATGGCAGTTATTTTTTTCTTTGCCATGTTAAAAATATAAAAGGAGTAGTCTCAACAATAAACGGCAAAATAAACTCTCTTCAAAAATTACTCCAAAGGTAATTCCAGGTCAAAGAGGTGTTTTTAAATTTTTTTTTTCTTTTTTAATGTATTCTTCTATCTTCTTCTATTCTATTTTAATTTTATCCACAGAATTGAATTTCAGGATAGTGTTAATCTGCTCTGAAAATGCACTTTAATTTTTCTAAATGTTCCTGTATTTCATAAAGAAATCATACAGTAAAATCTAAATAAATGATGAAACTTCTAAATGAAAATATGCCCTATAAAGAAGGAAAAAGTTTGAAAGCACATGAGGAATGTAAGCACATTTCAAGACCTGACTGACTCTTCCCCTTTTCAAAAACTTATTTCAGGGTAAAGAAAAAAAAAGCCTCTTCTGGAAGTTATCTGTTCCTCACCTTTCCAGGAAAACGAGGAATGACTCAAACTCACAATTTAAGAGCTGTTTTAATTTGTGTGAGTAACCCTCTGTTTCTCGTGGGTGATGGAACAGCTGGTGCCAAGTCTGGCTGTGGTGTTTCAGTGCAGGACCCAAGGGGTCACTGAGAGAGCAACAGAAAGGTGGCCACAGTTTTCCTTCAGTGCCCAGCTACAGCATATGTAGAAGCAGTCCCAGACATGCTTCACCTTATACTACTGGCTCTGCTGAGCTTCTAGACACTTGTTTTGCTAAATCAAGTTTTCTCATGCCTTAAACTTTGGCGCTATAGAAGAGACTTTGGTCTTTTCATAGCTCATCTGCCACCCAGGAGTCAAATAAGCATATGGGGAAAGAAGTTTTCTCAGCGGTTTTGGAAATATTTGAGTACAGTTTTTCAAGTCGATGTGGCATTCATGAAAGTTATCGACAGTGTGTTATTGTTTTGCTAGCTTTAGTCACTTAATGCCTAGTTCTTCTGTACAGTGAAAAACTGGAGCTGGAGAAGAAGGAAGAGGAGGGACTGAGATGGTCTGTGACCACAGTGAAGAGAAATTTGGAGAGGTTAAGGTCTCCCATCAGTTCTATCGCTCGCCTTCCTAAGGTAGTCTCTACTGCTTTTAAGTATTATGGACTCACTCATGGTGTTGCTGCAATCTTCACTTGTTTTCCTCTACTATTTCTTTACCTTCAGGTATTCTGGTTTATTGATGTAATAGTCACCTGAGAGATGTCCAGGATTCAAGAAAGTCAGCTCACTCAAAGACATCTACCAAAGCAGAGAGTTTCAGTTGCTTTGAAGCAGGATGATATCCAGTACTTGGGGGTTTGAGTCTCTCTTGTCATGGTTTTCCACAGTCTGTTTCCAGCTCTATGGCCAGCAGACTACTACAGCTTATTTCTCATCTCTGAAGACCAGGCACAGATGTTCCTTGTCCCTTATGGCTATCCCACAGTTCCAGAGTCAGTGCAAGTATCTTTCTTGTGTTTGGAGCAGTGTGCATTAAAAAAAAAGTTTCTCTATCTCAAATGCTTTTATCAAAGGATACAGTAATTTTAGAATGTTGGAATTCGTATGTTGGTTATTGAATACCTGACTAATTAAAAAATATTGAACACTTTCAGTTGCTTTTAAGACTCATACATTTTAAAATAGACATTTGTTTTTACAGCACTTACAAGCTAGGACAAGACACCGAGGAGGAGAAAGAACAAAGATTTTTTGTACATCTCTTCATAGAAGAAAGAAATGCAATTATATTGTAAGAGAACTGATAAAGTACTTCAAGGAATTGGTGGTTGACTACTGCTATGATGGAGGAGATAGGAAAACCTCTAAATAAAATAGTGTTCAGAGGGCAGTTCGAAACAGTACTCTTCTTTCAATAAAAGTTCAACAATTTAATTGGAGACAAATGTATTTATAAAATGAAACCAAGACACTGGTAATGTGTATAACATAAACCAGCTGCTTAATTTTTGACTGTTGTCCCTGAGTGCTGTATTCCTTGGTGTTACTTGAGAACCTAGCAAGAGCTTCATTTCTTCTCCAGAGCCAAGCCATGTATCGTGACTGAATACCTGTCATCTAACTGAAAGTAACAGCTTGGATTTTCTCTTTAAATATTCCTTTATGCTATCCAGAATAGAGAAACCTTCTAAATATGTGGTTCACAGTTGTTTTCCAAAAATCAAATATAGGTTGAACCTGATTTACCTTTTCCATAATTACATATGTGATGTGTACTTGGCCTGCACAGAAATACAATCAGGAATTGCCCTTTGTATGTGGAGGAGCTATATTTTTATCAATAGGGTTGTGGGTCTGACTTGAGCCAATGACTTGAACCTGCCTCTATAGTCAGAGCCAATTTTAGGCAATCAGTGTCACTATTTGGAGCAGATACTATGAGGCCATTGAGAGCCCCTTCCAGCTTTCCCAGTTTGTGCCATTTTTTCTCATTCATCTAACTTTCTTGTACTTAAATATGAAGGAGGCTTCACCTGAGGATGATTGGATGATTCCATCTGGGCAGACTTTCAGGTTAGCATGACACTATTCCACATGCTGGGCTCCTTAAGCAACTCCTGACAGTTACCTGTCTGCTACAGAAAAACAAGGAAGCTGAAAATCTTAGAGCATTTTTATTGTTAAACTCTTACTTAAACATAAATTTGTATAAAGCATCCATAATAGCATTACTGTTAAAAGAAGCTCCAGGTGGTGTGTTGTTGTACATCTAACACTTAATATTCTTGGGGCTTTGGCATCCATAGGAGGAATATGACTACCCCAGCTTTTTGGATCCTGCTATCATTCAGGATTTTTTGAGTTTCTTTCTAGGTTTTTTGTTTTATTTTTTTCAATCTGCAGAGTTCCTCTCTGTCAAGACACCATATCTCTCTTCCTGCAATTACTCATCAAGTCCTCTATCTGCATGCAAATTACTTTTCTGCCCTTTCAGGGAGGCAGGATAAAACAGACAAGAAACGCTTGAGATTACTGGAGCTGCAGTCCTAACTGCCAGGATTTTTTCTCCAATCATCCTTCTGCATCATGATTGAATGTTCATTGGCCACGACAGCTGTATAGGTGAGCTGTTATGGACACTTCATGTGCCTGCTTATGTTGCACCTTGCCATGCTGGGGAAGGGAAAGAGACTGGAAGATGAAGAGTGGTCAGTCACAAGCTGAATGCACTGTATGGACAAGGGCCACCTTGCACGCCAGCAGCTCTCGGGCTCCTTCTCTTCTTGCCGGCCCCTCTTTTTCCTCTCGTGTCTCCCATCTTCCTTCTCTCCATTTTCTTTTCCTCTACTATTTTTTTTTTTTTTACAGCCTCAGACATGAGCTGCTCAGGATGTCAAATTTTCAAACCCCCTTGGGACGAGGAGCAGAACCAGGAGATGGAAGTGTTTATATGCAGAAGGCATCAGTACGTGCCAACAAATAGTCTTTCATGCCCTTGAGACAATTACAGAGATGCTTCAAACTGTATCTGAACGTGTGAGGGTGAGGGAAAACTGCTAATTAGCTTCTGTCTACTCTCATAGCTTGGTTTACTTTTTCAGAGCCTTTGACTTTCTCCATTGTGTTTTCTACTGCCCGGATTGATAGCATTCTGCCCTTGGCTGCCCAGCGCAGCCCTGGCTCGGTGCAGCAGGTCGGGGAGAGGAGGCACTGCCAGCGCCTGGTGTGGCTCTGCTGGCTGGGCTGAGGGTCACACTGGCACTCCAGTGGCAAGAACTGACTGGTTTGGTTAAAGCTTAAGCAGCAATTCACCTCCACACACAGCTTGTGCCCAGCACTGTGTTTACAAGCCAGCCTGTAAACAGGCAGCTGAGCAACATTTTCAGCTTGGAGGAAAACAGGTAGCTTTGTTTAAGATTGGGTATTTTTTTCTTTTTCTTTTTAAAAGATTAGCCTTCTGTTAAACTTACTGAGCATGTGAACTTGAGTTAGTCATGTTCTATGTCCTTTTCATTCAGAGACTGTAGATCTTTTTATATACAAATTTGTTCTGAATGATTGCAGGATTTCTATATAAATTGACTTTATACGGTACTGATCATGACCTTCTGAGTTAATAATGCTCATGCTAAGGTTTGATTCTGAAATATAGCAAAACCTCAGTAAGGCATATGAAAATGAGAGGCCCCGTTGTGAGCCAGTGACTCTGTGAATGAACAAACATTCAGCACCATAAAATGAGATACACTCAATAGCTTTTTACAATGGATGCTTGTATACACTACACATCAGCACATTGTGAATTGGCTTATTATGATAAGACCACAATATAGAACTTTTCTGTTGAAATGGTTCTCTCTCCCTACTTCTCGGGAAATATTTGTTCAAATAAATATGTGGGTTAGTGAGGCAACAGATAGTTATTTGTCTCTCAAGTGTGAGTAATGTAATATGAACAAGCATTAATGACCTAACTCCTTAATTCAACAGGAGATCCTTATTTTTCTTACACGCTAGCTTATTTCTTAATATTTTGGAATCCATTGCTCAGTGTGTGTTGTGTGTTCCCAGGGGAGCTGAATGCAAGCTACAAGCTTTGGATAACTCTCAGTTTTGCTCAACTTTATCATCTCTTGGACTCTCTCTTGGACTTCTTCAGCTCAGTGGCTGGCAACTACATGTGTCTTCTCCCTGAATCATCCACTAACATCTGCCTGAAATAATGAAAAGACTCACAGTTTTCAGTGGACATGAGAGGGAGAACTGGCCAAACCATCCACGTGATTTAGAAGTCTTTGCCTGATTTCCAAAAGAGATTCCAGCATGGGGAAATTGAAACCCTGTGAATTTCTGTCAGATTTACCACTTTGATACACTGCTGAGACAGTCCACGCAGTAGCTGCCCCGAGGGCAGAGGCAGCAGAAGGGAATGGGTGCTTCAGGCTCAGCCATTCCAGAATGAAGTCTGGTGGTTTTGACCGACCCCTGATGAAGGTGAGTCAAACATGAAATAGAAAGTTACACTAGCCCAGAGAGTGAGGGAACTAAGCAAATGGATCAAGAACTGGAACAAGGAACCTGTGACAAATACTAAAATCAAAGGAATATCCGAGAGAGGACAGCAACAAGGAGGAGAACCTGGCTGCAGGGGAACAACAGGCAAAACCCACAGGACAAAATGCCTTTGAACCACAATGCCCTCCAGAAGTTGAGTAGTAACCAAATAGTCAGGAGTCTCAGTGCTTCTGGGCAACAGAAGTCATAGCCACTGGGCAAAACATGTGCTTTATTCTGCTGTAGATATCAGTTACCAAAAGTATGGCAATCTACAACAGCTGTTAGTTGCCAGTTTCTTACCTTTTGGGAGCCTGATGTGTTCCAGTGCTGCTGTTGAACCATGAAAGAGTCAGCATGTGCCACATCATCGACACAACAGAAATTCCTCTTCTTCAAATTCAATTAAAAAAAAAAAAAACCAAAACCAGAAAACAAACACACCACAAGTACTCTTTTTGGAAAATACTATTAAGGTTTCATTTCAAGTGGATATAAGACCATCTGGGCAACTTTACTCAGCCCCTTGGCGTCAAAGTATGATGAGATGATCTCAAAGCAGTGTCTTCAGTAGGGAACGAGCCTGCAGGAGAAATCAGGTCATTCTCAGATCAGCTCAATCTTGTTCTGGAGGGCTGAATCCTGTTTCTGTGTCTCCATAGACAGAATTCTTATGGGATGCAGCCAGGTCATTTCTGCTATAATTTGTGGAAAAGGTCACTTTTAACTTCTCTGGTCAGCACTTAGCTTGAGATACACAGCTTTGATTAGGAGAACTGCTGAGTCTTGATGGCTTCAGCTGGAGATAACAGGGGGCTTTCCTGCACACCTCCAGTACAGCAAGTCTCTGGTAGTGCCTATTACAGATTGTAGTAGTAGCAGATATAATGCTGTGAATTCTAGAGCCTGGGATTCTTGAAGTCTTTAAGGCAGGCTTTTAAAATTAGTCGAAATAGTTTGTTAATGTCTCATCTGAAAATGGTGATAATGCTGCCTTTACCTCAAAGGAGTATTGTCACAATATTTTGGAAACTGCTTGGACACTACTGCAAGGACATCTCTTGATCATTTTGTCCAGAGGATAATTTTGAATGGTGCTCCATGAATAAAGAAGTCAGGAATTCATGTGTGGTGACCATGCTGGGCTGCTCTGTGTTGCCCTTGATAGTGCTGCCAGGGCCTGGAAGACTGAGCTGGTTGTGCAGCCATACAGCGTACGAGCAGTGATGCTGTGATACTGTACCCCTTTCTTCTCTGCAGCATTTAACATTGCAAAATGGATCTGACTAAGAGCAAGCCGGCTCAAAATTGCTGATCTGGAACAGCTCCCCTAGTTGGTTTGCACTGTGGTGTTGATGAGGGAAAGCAAGTGCAGCAAGGGTGCTGTGATACCATCTGCTCGTTGCTGTGCATAAGGTAGGTTGAAAGAGGAGTCCACAGCACCAGGACCTGTGCAGAAAGCACCTGAATAAACAGGACACAATGGAGTCAGAGCAGCAGAGCCACGAATCAGCGTCTTGCCATAGGACATACTCCAGCGGGAGTGGAAATCTACCCTAGTTAGAGTGACTTGGAGTGCATTTTGGGTGATGTATTTTTCATTTAGGTGATCATGCTGATACCTCTAAGAGCATACTAAAGCTAGTTGTTGCAGACATGTAAATATACTAAAAAATGCAGGAGAAATGTTGACCTATGTTGCCATCTTCTGCAACACAGAGTTGCTCACTGTTATTGATCAGATCCTCAGTACCAGAGAAACACACAACCACCTGGGAGCTCCTTCTGTAGAAGGCAGGATGCTGCCCCTCAGCCATACTGCAAGCTCCTTTCAGTCTTGTGCTACATGTTGAACACCATTTGTCTTCTCTGTATTTGGTTACTATTTGTATTTGACAAGCAACCTTGGAGCTGGGATGAAATATAATTCACATCCGTGGCTACTTGCCATCCCTTGTTTTATCTGCCTGCTTTAAGGTCACTGCAAAACATTAGATGGACTTCTGGTGAAAATAATCGGTTTTATCTTTGGACAATGTTCCAAATTTAGCACATCCTCTCTGAAGCTTAGCAAAGCACTTTCCTGGAGCTGCCTCAACCCCCAGTGTACAGTGTTTAAAGCTCAGTGCTAATGCCTTTTGGAGATGATGTTGTAACAGTTAGAAGTCCCTGTCACACTTTGAGTGATGGTCTTGTTTTCTGGAAAGCTCTCTAGCATCTTGGAGATGTCAAATCTTGGAATCAAAGACTGACTTTAGTGCACGAATGCTTCCCATGGGCCCTGATGTTTTTACCCAAAAATCCAAACCTTTGTATACAATTATTGCTGTTGATTTCCAGTCTAGGGGATTGTCTCAAATTCCCCCCAAGTTTGATGTCACCAAAAAAGATCACATCTCTTTGCAGCTAACCAGAGAGAAGGGCTGGGGATTTTGGAGATAATCTGAATTTGAAGACATTGAAAGAGCCCTCAATTAGTAGCTCAAGAGCTGAAGATTTAGAAAGTGATTTTACGTATTATATTTCCTTTCCTAGAGGGACTGAATCCCTTTCTTGACAAAATGATACATCTCTTTTCTGCTTCTCTCCATTCTACACAGTTCACGCTCCGCAGGGATGGGAGGAGTTCCTTCAATACAATATAAACAAAACAAAAAAATCAAGATTCAGTTGGTATATTCAGAATAGCAATTAGCATTTTCACCGTAAATGTTTAAAACCTTTTACATGTTTTAACCCTCTTATTATTGCTTTCCAGGTGAGGAAATTGATTTGGCTTAAAGCTCCCCAGAAAGTCCTGGCTAATCCTGTCACTGAAACACAGAATTTCTTTGTGTAATGGATAGATCATGAGACTAGGAGACAGAAAGTGCCACCTCCTGGCTTGTTTCCTCAGATATTCATAATGGATAAAGATTTGTGCAGGGAACCTCTCAGTTTTGTCATGAAATACAAACTTAGCCATCACAGTGTTGCACCTCCAGCCCAAAAGTATTTGGATGGAAGTGAATTTTTGATATAAAGTTCATAACCAAGTTGCTTTGTGACACCATGCGGAGGGTGAGATTTCGTATCAGGTAAAGGAAGGAATCCCTTTTCTGAATGAGCAGCCCAGCTGTGCGTTACTGCTGTGCCTGTTGCTAATGTTATTTCTGATGAGGCGTGTTTACGTACTTTCACCATGACTGTCCGGAAATCCCATGGCAAGGAGTGTCAGAACATTTGCCAAATCACTACTTCACCCATCAAGCTGATTGTTTCATGTTATTCAGTCTGGTTCACATTAAGGGCTTGCTCCATCGCTGCCTTTGCTCTTTTGGGGTATATTGATTACTTGTGGTGGGTTTTATAACAAACGGCCCTTTTTTGATGGATTAGTCCCCCCTTCTCTCACTAAGCCTGTGGTCTGTTAGTAAATACAGTACTAATCTCTTCTACTTCAGACACAGTCTCTCTAAGGCAATTCATCCAAAGGAATCAAAAGCAAACTCTTTCCACTTGTTAATTGTTATTATAATGTCTTTTGCAAAGCAAAAAGAGAGAGAAACAGCCTACCTATAAAGTGGAAGGAATGCAATAAAACTGAAAGGATCTTAATTTCTTCTCCTGACAGGTATCTTATTTTTCCATACATCAAGACTGGTGTAAGAAAGAGAAGTCCTGCAAGCGAAGTGAGGCCAGTGCTGCTTGAGAGCCAACTGGCTGAGTGAGGGGAAAGTTTGGCAGCCTGGAGGTCTGGCTGGCTGGGGTTGTGCACCACTGAGCCCCCAAGCGCCAGCACAACCAGGGGGGCTGAAGCCTCTCCAGGGGTCTCCTCTGGAGTGCAAGAGGAGATTTGACTGATAGAGATAGGCCTGAAAGGCTGTCTCAGATCTGCTGTCTGCAATGGACAGAGGGGTCCTTTCACAGCCTGGGCTTGGAAGCCTGGCATACTCCCCAGTCTCTGATTTAACAATTTCATCTTACTTCCAACCTTAGATGAATGGCAAAAGCATAAGGGATCAGAGAGAGAAGACTGTTGGTTAGCAAGAGAGAGAAAACACCTTGGAACCCTTTGCAAATTATATTATTGCTGCTCTTACTTATTTGCGCAGTTCCACATTGATCCTGCTGATTTCACTTATTGGTAAAGAATGATCTGAATTAATAGAGGAGTGAAACTCTGCTGGAGAGTACATGCTCCAATAATTAGTTTAAAATATTGATTACTTGTTTTATTTCTGCTATGTACGTGTTGTGTTTATACCTAAGTTGGCTTTTTGTTGTGCTTCAAGAATTCCTGAGTGTCTTGCAGGTAACTTGAGAAGGAAATGAGATGTGATTGTGCTCTGTAAATCCTTTAAAATGTAAAAACTTGAAAAGTTGACTTTTAAAGTGTATTTGTGCTTAATTTTACTATTGAAACTCAAGACGTGAGGACTGATTGTTCAAACAGCAAAATTTTACTGTGGTAGTAATTACATGTTTTCTGAAGGTGCTATGAGCACTTTGTAAGAGCATGGGTTTTGCACAATATTATATGAAAATGACTGTCAGTGGGGCAAGAAGAGAAAGTGGAAAAAGGACTGGTGCTGTCACCTGTTAATTTGGGTCAGGCTTCCCTAGGCTTGTTCTGTTAAATGCTTCTCTCTCTCCCCAAAGTAATGAATTTATTATTGGGATAATAATAGGCATAGAAGGCCAAGACTGGAGATGTTTCTACCTTTGGAGACAAAAGGGGTGATAATATGAACATCGGTACTAAGAATAAAGGACCTGAAGTTACTGAACCTTAGAGATGAACCAAAGAAATCTAACCTGAAATTAGGCTGTGATGGAGACCTTCTTGGAGTTTTCTGAGTGAGGTCAATAGCTCTTAATTAATGAAGTCTGACATATGCTTATTTTGATATTGTGATCCATTACAACAGACTCCAAATGGAAGTGAGAAACTCAGCTGAACACCACTTGGCAAGCTGCAGTGGTGACCAAGTTGCATATGCTCTTTTGGCTATGCATATATGTTGCGGAAGAGGTTACAACAACTTAAACTGGAAACACTCAAAGCCCTGATGAAAGGTTTGCTATTCAAAATGTAGAGGAAGATTAGGCTCTGGGCACATGCCAAAAAATGAGAGGGAGAAGTTGACACCACTTTATATGGATTTGACCTTTCATTATCTGAGAAAAAAAGTGCATCTGCTGTAACAGGAATTTGTATTGCTTAGACCTGCTCCAGGGACTCCTTGCTGTGCTGTCCCATTCCCTGGCAAGGATGTCATGAAAGCAGCTGAGAGCTGTCAAGAAGCAGTGCCAAGAGACAGGAAATGGCACGTAAAGAAAACACAGGTGTTCAGGTCTCACCTTCTGCAGGTCTTTTCCTTGGCATCCTTTCACAAGCCCATTGCCTCTCTCTGTTCCAGCCTCACAGAGCCCTGTCCTGTGCATGTGCACTGCAAAACCAAACCATCTCGACAAATGGCTTTCAAACCCTTTGCTTAGTAAAAGACAGCTAAACAAGACAATGCGATCACGAGTTTAAATTCGCTGTATAGGTCCATGTCTCCGCGGGGAAGTTTGGGAGTCCAGTTGAAAGCAAATTGACAGAAGTAGCACTGATGGTAAGAGATCCTGCAAGAAGTAAAGCAAAACCTCAGGACATGCAAATAAGAAGCCATTTCTTGGTATTCCTATACACTTACTTGCTGCTGCTTGTGAGCAGCATGATGTGCCTAAGAAATCTGATCATTCCTCAGGTCCTGCTTACCCTTCACCCCCTCAGGAAGTGATGTGGTGCCATTGACTTTAGGCCACTGTTCTGTAATATTTCATCTCATCATACAGCTAATTAAATATGCAAGCACTTATTAGAAATTATGGCCTATCAATGGGAAAATACTGTAACAGGTAAGTCTCCAATTTTGCTACTGTAAATCTTAAATGGCTCATTGATATGTGGTTAAAACACAGCTGTAAATCTTTGTGAGACGTCGAGAGAGGAAGGAAACACACAGGGGGGGTTTTTTGTGACAGCAGGTTCAGGGAAAAGGCTCTGAGCTCCTCATTGCTGCCAATCCAACCCCGTCAATGTCTGAAGTAATTAACAGACTCCTGATCTTGTACCATGTTGGGAAAGTGATAAAAAGAAACAATCAAGACACTTTTTACCTTGATTCCTGTCACTGAGAAATACAAACATCCATAAAAGCCTTCAGATGCTTTCACTTGAGTTCAAGTCAAATATTGGGAAGTTTACAGTTCCCACCCCTGGAGTGTGATGTAATGAAACTGCATCTTTACTTAAAAGTAGGCATATAGCTAACATATAACAACTGTGAAATATTTTTAGATGCTACTGCAAATTTGTCCAGGTGCAAAAACTGGCATTATTCTCAGGAAATACATACTAAACCATTTTCTCCTATTCTTGTATTGTAAAATGCAGACACAAAGGAGAAGGTGTGTGGAGACTGGCTGCAGGAAGAAGAGACGGAGCTGCTGCTGTCTCCTTCGTAATTAGGGCATGATTCTACAATTAGTTAATTCAGTACTGCTGAGCGTGGTAGTCTTCTGGGGATTCCTCAGCCAAGAGGCTCACCTTGATGGGCTGGGTCAGTGTGCTACACACCCAGAAACCACACCCAACCAAAACCGGGGCTGGGGGGGAAAAAGGGGGAGGGGGGAAAAGTGCTTCGTACCTTTTGGGAACTTAATCTCCTGTAGGCCAAGTGAGGGCCAGAGACTGCACGATGAGGGGGCAGTGGTGCCAGCTGGGTCTGCCACCCCAAACCTGCAGCTGAGGCCCTGCTCTTGGGAACCAGCAGGCACCTAACCCC
>WUAM01000217.1:1594359-1613386 GCA_024336885.1 Actenoides hombroni | reverse complement strand
TCCGCGTCAAGCTTCAGGCATGGAGAAAAAAGCCCCGCTGGTACGGTAGGAGCATCTCCCCTCCCCTCCCGCCCCGGGTGTTTTTCTGCCTCGTTAAAGTAGCCTTAAACAAATAGAATTACAAGCAAAGTTAGGCTATGAAGTAGCACGACTGTGTTTTTGCCAAGTGCGACTTGGATGGGGATTTGGCAAGTTGGAAGTCCTTTCAGTGTGCGCTCAGGGGTGATGTTGGAAGTGCTCTGCTGCAGAAGTAAAGCAGAATTATTTAATGCACAGGCAATGTATTTTAAAAACCTCAGTAGATCTCTTATACCTTGTTTTGTCTTCTGAAGATGTCTTCTCTCTTAACCTTTTTAATATAATTGCCTTACATATATATTGTTACCTTATAGCAATGTCAAAATTGGCATCCGGAGCAGACAAGCAAAGTATTTTGTGTTTTCTTTATATTTACCTCCTACAATATTAATATTATGCAAGTATGTAATTACGTGTTTAAAAATCCCGTATCACCTGGCTTTTGATTTATATTAAAATTTCCAGTGTCTGGAGCTTCATTGGCACAGGCTTGGGTTTAAAGGCAATCTACCTAAATAAGGTTCCTATTACAAGCATCTCTACCTAAGCCTTTTTCTCCAGAGGAAATATACGGATTTCTTTAATCAGGGCAGTAACGCCTCAAGGATCTGTATTTTTTTTCCTAACTTCCTATGCCACAAATGTAAAGTGCTGATTAGAGAGGCAAATTGATAAGGAGTTGAGTGCATGCCTTTTAGTTCCCCTCTGTATGGTTGGATTCATAATGGTTTTGATTACTCTGATTTTGAAGTATTAATTATTGGGTCTCTCTTTTGAGTCTCTTTTGCTTCTGATTTGCTTAGATTTTAATTGTGATTTGCTTCTAATTACTACTAATCTATGTAGCTTCCTGTTAGCATGCACCAGTACTGTGCAGGCAGCTCCTTAATGCCACCACATCTGTGATGGAAATGCTGAGGTCTAGCAAGTGGAAGCAGGGTGCTGGCGTGTTGGGTGCAAAAATAGAGCATTTCTGTTGCAAAGCAGGTATTGCTCCCTTTGATTGCAAGACTGTGTTACCCTAGCAGTGCTGAGGCTCTGTCTGCAGCTTGCATGAGCGTCCCAGCTCTCCCTGCTGGATGTGTGGTGGGGAGGTGGGCTGGGGGCCTGTGGAGAAGAACCTGGGGAGAGGTAGTGGGGGGCTGTTTGTACCTAAAAGAAAGAAAGAAGAGGTTGACTCTGCCCCTGACGTTGGCTGCCCACAGGTGACCTGCTGAACTGTTCAGGGATGGCTGTGGATATTTTTAGATGAAGAAAGAGCTTCTCAGAAGCCCAAGGCTGTAGAAATGTTCCCTTCAAGCAGGCTGTCCTGTACAGGATGTTAAGAAAACAAAACAGAGGTCCATTTGTATAGCAATATTTATTGTACAAAATCTTGCCTTATTTCAGAGGATGTAGTATGATGGTTAAACTATGAGTTTCAAGTCCCTGCAGTAAGGACATTTCTAAGTATTGATCAAGGATGCCAGCTGAGTTTAATGCTAGATAGTTAAAGATATGTTACCATCATTCTTGAAAGCTGTAGTTGTTAATACCAGCACTCGCAGAGCAGCCTTTATCCAAGGATGCCAGCTGTAATCCTTTGTTGAATCCTTAGTTGTAATCCTTAGTTGAACTGGAAGTGAAGGCAATAGGTATTTCTGAGATATGAATGAAAGGTGGTGGCATGAGAGTGCTCCTGGCAGAGCTGTGGCTAGCACCACCTCATCCAAATTCTCATGCGCTATTCCAACTCTTATTGATGGTGCTTCAGCAAATGAATGGGTCACTTATGGAAATGGAGCACAACCTGTTATTGCTAACACACCAATAACACAAACTCATTTTCAAGTGCTTGCAAAGTTGATGTCATCCTTTACCTCTGCCACACCTTGCTGGATGGGGTTTTTGCATCTCCCAGTGCTGCTCTCCCCATGCCACCTGCACCAGCCCAGCTGAGATGCACCCTCCTTTGGGCTTATCACTGGGTTTGCAGAGTGTCAGACCAAATGGCCTCACAGGCTTCCTTTGTCTCAAAACCTATGAAACTCTGTGTGCTCGATGGATTTGGAGTAAATGAGAACAGGGACACTGTCACTTGGGTACACAAAGAAATGTAAATATAGAAACAAATACCTATGGGCTCTGTCGGCATTGGAGAACTATTTTGCTGTTGTGTACTGTTTAAATTCCATTGCTTAGAAGTTCCAGTTGCTAGTGCTGCTCATGACAAATTAGATGAAAAGAGATTACAAAACCAAAATAATAGCAAGTATGCTCAGCTCCTGTCTTCTCACCCTGAGCCAGACAGATGTTTTCTCCTATTGTAGATAAACCTTCCTTGCGTCTGTTACTGGGAGATAAATTGTGCCCTCAGGTACTTCCCCTTCTAACACAATTCATGTCCATCCACTTTCTTTACATTTCTAGATGAGATTTCATGCCCTCCTTCCACAATTTTTATTGTGAAGTTCCTTTAAAGTTTAATCTATAAGGTTTCTCCTTTGTTTACCTAATTTCATAATATCTTGTAGAGATTTTTAATAGGAAGTTGAGGTCAGTTGACCCTGGCCGGCTGCCAGATGCCCATCTAGCTGTTCCCTCACTTCTCCTCAACAGTGGGAGAAAATAAGATGGAAAAGCTAACGGATTGTCATAAAGACAGGGGGATCACTTACCCAATTAGTGTCATGGGCTAAACAGACTCAATCTGGGGAAAATTAATTTGGTTTATTGACAATTAAAATAGATTTAGATAGCAAGAAGCAAAGACAAATATTAAACCAACACCTTTCTTTCCCCTTCTCCCAGCCTCAACTCTAGTCCTTCATTCCTCCATCTCCTCCCCACCACCCTGGGTGGCTTGGGAAGGGTGGTGATTGTCCATAACATCTCTCTGCTGTTCCTCCCTCCTCACATCTCCCTGCGGGCCCTTTCCACACACTGCAGTCCTTCAGTGTAAAACCACTTCATTGAGGTATATTCCACAGGCTGACTGTGAATCTCTTTTTTTTGGTTCCTGGAGCATGTCCTCTCCTCCTTCTTCAGGACCTGATGTCTGCAAGGCTCTTTCTCACACTTTTCCCCTGACTACCTGCACAGTGTTTTTCACCTGCAGAGCGTTTCTTTGACATGTTTTACCAGAGGCACCACCATCTCGACTGAGGGGCTCAGCTGTGCTGGGTGATGTCTCCATTGGAACTGGCTGTGTCCAGCTTGGGGCAGCCCCAGCCTCTCCTCACAGAGAGGAGAACCTGCACCGGCAGCACAGTGACACCCAGTACAGAAGCCTTAAATCTTGACATCGTATTTATTTTTAAAAGGCACAATATTATGTGTTTCTGGACTCTCACCCTCTGATCTTACGCTTCCATGTATATTTTGGCTACTTAAAAATTTTAGCCTGAAAGCAATCTCATTTTGGAAGATGTCTCTGGCTTTGCTATCATTCACCACTTCACTGTCTTTCTCTTTTTTTTTTTTCTTCTTTTTTGAGGAGTTCTTGGAAATTTACACTTGAACATAAACTTATGTTTTCCTCCCATGTCATCTGCTATAGAAACCCGCACATCATTTGTCGAACACGTCCAGAGTTGTTCCTGCCATTCTTCTCCTGAAACGCTCCCTCCCACAGCAGCTACCTCCCATCCCTTTACTGCAATTTCCCATTTTATTCTCTTCACAGCTTTTTATTGCTTGCTGCATGTTGTTAAATAGCCTGTTTAGCTGAGACCTTTCCGCTCATCTGTGTGGTGCTCAAGAACTTGGAATATATGAACTGTCTTGGGTAATACTGCTTTTTTTTTTTTAAGCTAATGTCCAATTTCAAGCTTCCAGCTTTGTATTGGAATGTGTCAAAATGCAGGTACCTGTAGGGACAATGCAGGGTATGCTTCCTAGTCTTCTGTGCCCTAAGTCTGCTTAGCAAGACTAACCCAAGAGGAGATACTCCCATACAGGTCCATATGCTTGTGTTTACACACAGACCAACCCACTAGGTCATTCTTTTACTAGACATGGACAGTTTGCAAGGCGGAAATGTGGACCTAAAGATGGGATGGTTTTTGTGCTCTGTCTGTGCTGTAGCAGAAGTTGTCAGTCAGTGCATGCAGGACTTTGAATGGGCTCCACAGGGAATCACTCCAGCTTTTATGGAGAGCCCTGTGCAAACCTGGGGCAGGATTTGGACATTTCTCTGTGTTCAAACCTGGGGCAGGATTTGAACACTTCCCTCAGCACTTTGCAAATAAGGTAACAAAGCAGAGAGGAGGAATACAGTCTAAGGACACCCCACTCCATGCCCTTTGTTTTAAATGACTTGGCTCCAGCAGCTCAGCTCTGCAGAATTGCTCCAAAGCAGGGCAAATTTTGGTGCAGCAGGATGCACCAGCACTCATGACAAATAGGAGTAAAAAGGGCAAGACAATAAAGTGAATTTAAAGGTAAAAGTTCTACAGAATCTACAGAATATTTGCTCACCTATTGCTGTATATTTCCCCTTGCAGGAAAGCCTTTTTAGTCATGTTAGCTGTATGTCCCTGGTGCATCTGTGTGGCTATGGTAGCTTGAAAACCTTTTCTAGCCATGGCACGAGAACAAGAATGAGATGAGGTCTGCTGAGGTCTATTGCATCTGGGAGAGGATGGTTGCCACAGCAGAAGGGCTAAAGGATCAGCCCTGCACCAAATTCAGTGTTGGGACTACTAAAAGTGGGACAGAGGAACTCTGATTACAACTTCAGGGACTTGTAGCAAATTTCCCCCACGTCTGCACCAGTCTGTGGTTTGGTATGCCAGTATCAGCCTCAGATGTGAGTGGGATGGTGGGAATAGGCCAAAGGTGGCCCGGCCATCATCTGTATCAGGACCAGTGAAGGATGTTGGGTGCAATACTTAAAAGACTTCATAGGCTGTATAAAGAGAAAATATGGCTTGGTTGAGCCATCTTTGGAGAAAGAAGAGTATGAATTTGTGGCTGAGGTCTAGTACCTGCAGCACGTGACACTGGAAGTGCATGGCTCAGGCCAGGAGAGTTACGGCTTCCTCAGTTGTGTTGGGCATTCCGTAAAGGCTCTCTTTGCACCCCAAAAGGAATTTTGGCTGAGACAATCAAAACCAGCCTGTGAATGAAAATACGGCCACTACGAGGGGGTGAGGAGAAAATGCCCCGATGAAACAACATTTTGTAAATAATTAAGTTGCTATCACCTGTAAATATTTGCTTTCCTTTCTTTCCATGCTGAGGCTGCACAGCTAAGGTGGCAGTGAAGACAACACGCAAACCCCACCCCTCCAAGGTGGGACAGAGGGAAGGGATCACTGCTATAAAACTGGGTGAAATTCCCTTGGAGCTGATGGCCCTTCATTCAGGATAATGTAAGATGCCCTTAAGTGCTTCTTGGATATCCAGAACAATAGGATTCCTTTCACTGCTCAGGGAAACAGCATTTTTTTGTACATTCTTTGTAAACGACAGGATTGTACCAAAGAATCCAATCTAAGTCCTTTCTTAAAGGAAACAACCTGAAGGGTCCCAGTCTCAGCTGGCTGCCAAGTCCAAGGGGATTCATTACTCAGGTCCTTTGTGCTGTCCACATAAATTCAGTGCACCAAGATAAGCTCTAATTTTTTTATGTCCCTTAATGTATATTGGATTTGTGTGGTAGAGTACAATTGAAACAGAATATTAACAATAGAGCAGAGATCACAAGGATGGCTTCCTCCCCCCAGGCCTAGCAAGAGAGGGAACAAGAAGGAAAGATTCCCTTTTGGAATCTCCGAAGTTTTATTCTCCTTGTATATTTTATTTCTTTTCACTCCCAACACTAAGGTGTCTTTTGCTGTCCTTTCTTTGCTCTGAGTCTCCAGCAGAATCCCCCACAGATGGTAGGAGATGGCTGTGACAATCATGGGATATTGGGTGCCCTTCAGCTACTGTCCTGTCAGTTGCCGCTGGCAGCGCCAGGTCTGGTTAATTTGCTGAAGCTGCCACCTCTCCAAAGTCCTCCCACACCTCTGCCCTGTGCCCTCTGTCCTGCAGTCTGACTGCTCTTTCACCTGCCTTTTACAATGGGGCTTTGATTATTTGCTGTATTTATAATGCATCAGAGTGGGAAGCAAGGAAAGCAGAAGCTTTCCTAGTTCTGCTTTTTTTAATCCAGTACCTTCCCAAACGATGCTGAATTATCTGCAGAATGAAGCAGATGTTTCAGCAGGCTTAGGCTGCCTACAAGCAGGGGTATGAACATGAGATTATAGTCCGATACGCATTTTCAAAATAACTGTCACGGCCTAAGCTCCCACAGAGAAAGCTTGTACATGTTCCTGCTCTGTCTCAGCGCGAAGTGAACCTGGTTGGCCCCAGGGGTAGGGGTGCTCCTCCTCCTCTGCCTTCAGGTGTCACCAGAAGATATTGCTGCTCCTTGCCTGTTTCCGTGATCCATCCTGCTTTCCTTAGCCAAAGTGTGTTGAGTTTCGTTTTTTTGAAAGGTTGTCTAATCATAGTGTTCCTCAGCACCAGGCTGGAGGAAAATCACCCAAGCAGTGAAACTTCCATGGCCAGTGTGGTTCAGAGGAAGGGGAGAAGCAGGCAGGCTGGGCAACTCCTCACCCAAAAGGATGAAATGTTGAGTTTGCACACCTGAGCAGGGACATAAAGCACTGGAGGCCTTTCCTGCAGCTGGCAAAGCTATTGCTGGCAAAGGAGGTGCCTCTGCTGTCTCCACCAGAGCGGTAGTTTACTCAAGTCGTTTTTACTTGGGTTGGATTAGACGTCACCTTCAAAAGTGTTCGGTTGCAGTGTCTGAGAGAAGAGGTAGCGATGGACAGTGAAAGGACACTAAATTAAAAAGTCCCAGCTGTTTTGGAGGCTCTCTGTGGGTGCCCAGGAACATCTGCCTCTGCCCTGAGAAACTTCAACAAACACAAGTTCAAGCTGACTTCAGTTGTGTCTGCTGTGAAAAAAAGATTTACTGGGGTGGGGAGCCTTCTATGAAGGCTGAGCAAACAGAGCTGCTTTTCTTTTACAGCATTCAGCAATAATTAAACTGAGGAACTGATTCTCTCTGAAAATCTTATATTGCTAGATGGAAAAAAAAAAAGATGAGTTAAACAATACTTAACTCAGATTATTTGTTTTAAAATATTGAAGAAATCTATTAATATTTAAGTTGCCAGAGTTTTCCTACAGTCTAGTTGCTTAATCCGTTTAAAAAATAATTCTTTATTCCTTTCCAAAGTTTTATGCTAAAAAGGTGAAAAAAGTATTTACATCAAAATAACCACTGATAATCCTTATGCAAATCCAAGCTAGCAGAGTTTCATATTTTTGATTTCTAGCACTTTCCTTCATTTCATTATGTTGCAGTCCTGCAAAACTTGAAACTTTTCAGTTACACATTACGATATCAGTTAAAAAAAAAAAAACATATCCAGCAATGGATCACATTGTTTTGTTGTTGAAATGTCGCTTACACTTTTCTCACCCGTAGAAAACAGGGAGTACTGTTCCAACAGGATGTTTTTCCCTTTGTACTTACATTTGTCATCTTTGCACTCGGCTGTAATCAGAAGAAAAAAAAAAAAAAAAAAAAAGCTGGCATTTGACTAAAGCTGTGGTGACACAGTTCAACTTAGGAAAATTTGTGATGCTTGGAAAGTGGCCCATCTGTCCGAAATGACCTAAAAAGTTAATATGCAATTGTTTTAGGCTTTTGTGCTTTGCCATTAGAGCAGGCAGCAGCAGATGCGTGTTAAGAAATGCGGATTGCTGAGCGTATGCTGCGGTGACACCGCTCCCCTGGGAGCAGCAGCGAGGGGTGGAAAGAGACGAGTTTGTCCGTGCTCTTCCCTCGGCTCCCCGGCCATGGGATGCTGCTGATTTACTGGACCTGGCTTGGGGTTCAGAAGCAGCAGCAGTTTGCAGCTCACTGTGCTCACAGCCACGCTGCTTCCAGGGCTGAGGACCAGAGCAGGAAACTCGCTGAGCTGCAAAACCTGTCACGGGAAGGGAATTCATCAGGCAGTTTAGGCTGCTTTTAATAATTGTTATTTTTCTTTTCAGAGGACATGTCTTCTTCATTAGATGTCCTAATTTCTTTACGATTTTTTTTTTTTTAGTAGAGGGTTTCCTTCTCTTTATGCTGGACTGATTGCATTTAGTGGTGCGGTCTTGCAGTCCTTAAGCAAATAAAACAGCACTGCATTCAAATCAGACTTGTGTTCATATGAAGTAGCTTCAAGCCCCAGAAGGACCTCATATTTTATTTTTTTTTTTGTCTTAACTGTAATACTGCCACAGCCTGTTCTATGTTCCTGCATTCATTTACCCTGCCAAAAAAGAGCTTTCTTTAGTGCAGACACTTAAACAGCAGCCAGTTCTCCAGCCTTGAGATGCCTCCTTATGCATGGAAATAGGATGAAGTTGTGCCCAAGTGAAGGCACGTCCCCATTTGTTGTGGGGAATCCTGTTTCTAGCCTGACTCTGCTTTGCTTCTTCCCTAGAAGTATTGGTGCTGCAGAACATGGATGTTCGAAGCCTCAACTGCAGGCAAATTGAGAACAATATTCCTAGTGACCTATCTTTTTAAGCTGAAATCAAATAGGATTTTGCCATTTAGAAAATATCAGTGGTTTCTTGTTAGATTAATAAGTAAAATATTAATTAAAATACTTCTTCCTTGATCCAACTGCCAAAAACATAAAAAAAAAATTAAAAAATTCAAACAAACAGAAACTCTTGTTTGGCAAAGAAAACAAACTCAAAGTAAACAAACCAGTATTAATTATATCCACATTTTACTTGTAGGGAAGAGATTAGCACTTGGAAATTTTTTTTAATCATATCCAAGCCTTGAGCTTGAAAAGTGTGCCAAAATAGAGTTTGAGCTGAGGATAAATGTGATTAAGCTGGAGAGATATGTTACAGGGTTATTATAGAATTCTCCACAAGAAGTTTTATACACCCAGGAAATTCAAAGCTAATATTCCACTCAGAAAGGTTCAAACATGGTAAAGGACATACACAGAAGTTACAAAGACACTGGGAATGTCATCTGAAGTCTAGAAAACCTTTATTGCATCTTTAAGTAGCTTTGGTTTTGTTTTTTCTTTTTTTCTCTTTTCTCTTTAACTCATTGTTTCTAAAGGGCTGTGGTTTTTGTGTGACAGAACACATTCTATCACTTGTAAAATTCAAATAAATTAACAGTGATTGTGTGTGGCACAGGCAAGGCCTTAAAGACCTCCAGACTCTTCTCTGGGGATAGGTGGGTGATTTTCACACCACTGCAGCCTGCAGAAGCAGGTAGGCTGTCTTGGACAGGCATGCACCAATGTACCGGTGGTTTTTGCAGGACATGGCTTGGCATCCCTCCTGAGAGGGCACTTACGGAAAGGGGAGGGGAGGGGGGTTGCAACGTGCTTTGCTGGTTGTCCTCAGTGAGGTTTGGGTTGGATCTGAGTGCTCACCTCCCAGGCCTGTGAACCCTGCAGAGGAGTGCTCAGAAATGCAGATGGAGCTATGGGTGCCTAAGGCACTTGGTGCCTCAGGGCTTGGGCTGCAGCAAACTGCAGTTTTGAAGACTGTAATTTTTCTGTGATGGTCCTTGAGGGTTTGGCACCCCTTTATGGATCTTTCTGGCTAAGAAAGTCATCCTCAGCACACTCCTTCAGTGCACCGGGCATTATGGTTTGCACACCTTTCCCCTCAGGGTGGTGAGGAGCAGGCAGATGGTGACTGTTAGTCAGTCCTCAAGAGCTGTCAGGTGCTCTTTGGAGGCACTGCAGTGAGGATGCTGTACTTGCACCATCACAGCCTGGATTGTGGGGTCATCCTAGTCTCATGGGGTAGCAGCCAGCATGGTAGTGCAGCTCCTTACCAGTTGGCCCTCTGCAGGGAAATCGTCTCTTGACAAATGCAGCTCTTATATATGTAAGAGAAACAGATACTTGTAGAAACTTTTGCAACTCTCACAACATGTCCTAAAGCCCAAGGAAGCAATGGTTTGACCCTTGTAGCTTCTTTTCTTCTATACTCTGCCCACCCCATTAATTCACCAATGCAAACATCTGTGTCCTCTCCTACCCTTCATGATCAGAACTTTTTGTTTTCAAGCCAGCTTGCCAGCCATTTGAAATCTGCCACTTGCTGGAGTGTTTTCCCTCCATCAGCTAAAGAGGGCTTATTAGTGACCCTATTTTGGGGGCTTTGCTCATACTCTTACAAGCTGAACAGATATGGGTCCTTTGTCCTTCAGTAACTCCTGTGTATTTTTAAACTCCATACACATACTGTACATTTCTGGGCTCCTGTATGTGGCTGTAGCCTGGATCCTGGACTGATCTCTGCTGAGGGACTCAAGGGTCTGTTCATTACAGACCATGACCCTCATGCACCCTCTCACCATGTTTTGTCATCAGAATGCTGACCTTGCCTGACTTTGACGTCCTTTTGCAGCCCTTGCCTTTACACACTCACTGTCCCTTCCTTCTCTGTCTTGTTTATCAGTCACTGTGCTGGCCAAGTGCCAAAGATACTTGGTTTTGATATAGAAAATCCTATGAAAATACAGTTTCAAGTCCTTTATACACAGGAATCAGCTGCTGTTGTTACATAGTGACTCTTTGGTTTCACTAGTAAGTCTCAGGGTATTTTCAGAGGGGTATCCACATCTTCTCATATTCATTTTGGCTGTTGGAAGATTGTTTTCACAGTGCTTGTATCTCAGGAGACTATGTGAACACTGCTTGAATATCTATAGTTTATCAAAAGGTTTTGGTCACTGAAATTGCTGTTTCATGGGCTTGGCTATACTGTTTTTCTTGGTCACAACTATATGTGGAAGCTGCATTTGCAGGGATGAAAGCTCTGGGACAATTTAGAGCAGTCCTTCACTTTTCTGCCTTTCATGCTGCTGTCAAGCATAACTGGAGGCTTTCACCCTGGCCTCTGACTCACTCGATGTGGCTGCATCCAGCATTCAGTGCAAAGTGGAGATGAGTAGATAAAAAATACTTATTTCTTTAGAGCCAGTTCCATTCCAGCGTCCACCTCAGCCAATATGCTTCATTTCTCTGCATTTTCTTTTGTCACGAAAAAAATTGCTCAAGAAAAGTAAGTTTAAGACTCTAAATATTGCCTTTGTTAAATCAACTCTGTGAAGCAGCAGAATGGGAATGCTTCTGACTGTGGAAATGTTACAGCACGAACTTCTCATGTGAAGTGTCACCTAGTGGCTGCTTGGAAGTTTTGCATTCCGAGTTTAATTGTATGATCATAAAAGCCAAAGGCCAATTCTTAAGCACAATAACTGATGAAGATGCGTTTCATATTCTGTTAATCTTGTTAAAATTAATCTGTTTAATTTAAGCCCTAAAACTTGCACTGAACTGCTGCATTCTTGGACCAGGAATATGTTATTTCAGCTTTAGTCTTTCCTATTCTGATGAGTAAAATGGCAATTAATTGCTAAAAAAGTTAATTGCCAGTGATCCTAGAAGTGCAATTCTGCCTGAACAAAATAATTAGAACTTTTTTATGCTAATAAGTTCCTTGTGCATCTGCGGGGTGGCTTCAGGCAGAGTCCTTGTGACAAAAAGATGATTGTGCATCTGAGTATGCAGTCAGTTCAGAGCTACTGGAAAATGTGTCTTACATAACACATATGAAAAAGATTAGCAGTCATCATCATCTATAGTTCTAAAGGATATTACAAAGGAGGTTAATTAATCTAATATACTTGTAGCATGGGCCAGGAAACATAAAATGTGCTCCTCCATTTACGTAAAAATGTGCAGTTTACAAGCTCCAGAGAAGTTGCATGAATGGTAAAATGAAAGATGTATTTTCAAATCAGTAGAAGTCATCCATGATGCTGTATTTTTTTGTTTTATTTCTTGCTTTATTTTTCTGGGTATCCATTTTTTAAGTTATGTTGGAACATTCTTTCAAAAGAACTGAGCACCTGTGTGTCACGAAGATATGCAGGGACAGCAAAGGCTCAGCACCTTTGAGAATGAGGCTGGACATATTGGCTTAGACAGTAAAAACTGGCCACCAGGTTTCAAAATTCAGTTCTGTTTTGTCTGGGTCGTTTGGTGACCTGAGGATCTCAGGCTGGATGAGAGCTTGGTCTGCTGATTCCTGTGTTTTGCCTATGAAATCATAAAAGTTCATTAGCTGAGATACATAGTCAACACCGTTGAGTGATTTTATTTGTGACACCTTTGGTTTTCCTTCTGCTGCTGTCATGCACTGCTGTACTTACCTGGTGCTCGCTTGGAGGTGAAGTTGTTTAACCACAGGATATACCAGGGGCTAAGGGTGAAGATGTTTTATAGGAACCGCTAGTAAAAATTTTGGTGATTGCTTTTCTCTAGACCTCTATGCACAGGTGTTTTGCTAGCAGAATGTTACCTATTGCAACTGATTTTCAACCCAGCTAGTGATGAAGTGAACATTAGAAGCTGTATCTTGACTTCACAGTCCTGATCTGTGCAAGGGAGATGAATACGATGCCCTGGTGTAGCTGAGATGTAGATCTTTTCATGCTAATTAGATTTCCCTGAGTCTTGCAGTGAAAAGCTGCTGCTGCACAACGGAGCTGCTTTTGGTTAAGAAGATGCATAAAAAAGTTATCAGCTCCTAGCAAAGGCTGGCAGGCTGTAAGATGTGGGTAGCACAGAGGAGGGCTTTTTAGCCTCTGTCCTGTAAAGCTACACAGTGAGGAAGCAGGTAAAAGGTACCAGTAAACAAAGCTCAAAATTGTACATATTTGATATTGCAAGATAATTTAAAGAAAACTGTACTGTGTTTCTTGATGCCAGTATAGAATATAGGACAGGTCCCAAGAGAAGCTCAGTCCATCTGAGGGCTTACAAACCTTGACTCTATCCCTTTAAACATAATTGTTAGTAAACACTTTAATGAAAGAACCTTTCATCAGAGAAAATAGTGGCAAACTACACTGGTAAATAATTTGCCTTGGCAAATAATATTTAAGGCACTGATTTGAACAGCAATGCTGCTCAGCATTATCATTTGCTTTGTAAATTGAAGTGCTTATCCAAGCAGCCGAGCTTTCTGTTGTTGATGAAAATTGGGAAAATGTGGGGCAGAGGGAATGTGTCACTTCCCTTCCTTTCTGGAAATCTGCAGTTTCCAGCTATTCAGATAAAACTGCTTGTGCTTCCATCGCTCTGAACCTCGCACCACCACAGCAGCACGGGAGAAGACCACTGAAAAACACACACCCTGCTCAGAAGGTGTCCCCGGGTTTGAGGGGACTCTGCTCTGCAGCTCAGTTAGAAACTTCAGGAGCTCCCTTGGAGAATAAGAAGGGCACCCGAGCTCCCAAAACCCAGCTGGTCATCAGGGGGTGAGCGGTGGCGGCTGCACGGCTGCCCAGTGCCTCGAGCCCCCTGCGCTGCGACGCCTGCAGCCCTGGGGGACATGCGAGGCTGGCATCGGCATTTCTTCGTTTCGCGGTCCCGAGTGAGCTTCCCCCCCTTCTTCTTGGAGCCAGATGGAGAAGCATTTGGTTTCTCTTTTAACCATGTTACTTTTGTGAGGAGAATAAAATGAGCAGGAACAGCTATTGGCTGCAGCGACATAAGAAAGCCCGGCTTTGCCAGAGGAAACCACATAAAAGCGCGCGTGTGTGTTTGGGGGGAGGGCCCAGCGAGGGATGATGCATGGAGCTTCTTGCACTCGGAGCTGTGATTTGTGAGTGAAACATGATGAAATCACCCCCTGGACAAATCACACGAGCCTGTCAACCTCACCAGGTAGGATTACTTGTAGCTAATAGCCCGAACTCCCCGAGCAAACAGAGCTCTGCGCTCACTATAAAGAAAAGACGACGGTGCCGCGCAGGCTTTTCAAGAATTCCCTAGTATGGCTGAGAAGGGCTGCGGCCACTCGCACCAGGTACGGGAGGAGAGGAGCGTGTTTGCTTTCAGAGGAGGAGTAGCCCATCTCTCCTGAATAGGTTCCTACAAAAAGGAGCATTTCAGCTTCAGAGAGAGATGTTTTATTCATAAACCCCTTCTGGTTTGTGTTACTCTCCAACGGTGACGCTGCCAGCTGCTGCTCCAGTGATGGGAACTGCCGTGCTGGGGAGCTTGCATGTACAGAGGACCATCTCTGCCCCTTTAATCATAATGCTTGTAGCTCAAAAGTCCTGCTTTTTGCACAGTTCGCTTACTTTGCTGTTCTGTTTTTGCAGGTTATATCTTTATTTGCTTTTGCCTTTGGAGTAAATGTCTGCATGGGATTTACAGCAAATCGATTTAGGAGATCTGAAGAATGGGATGAGGGCCCTGTTTCAGGTACAGTAACGGATACAAATTGTACATCACAATACCCCTATGTTATATACTGTGGTTAGAAAGCGCTTCTACTCTGAAACGGTAGTTTGCTTTTTCCTTTTCCCTGTAGGATATAGAGAAGAATAAATAACTCGTTGAGCCCAAGTCAGTTGACCTTTGGGACTCACCTGTAGGTCTCCTATTTACTTAAACTTTTGCTCTGTGTGCATGTGACTATGGAAAATCTAGCTTATTTTAGGACTGGGCACTGTCAATCTCAGAGAGACCAATCTCATCAGCTGCTAATAGCATTTGTCATGTTTTGTGCTCTGCAGAGTTTCCTTCCAGAGCTAAGAGAAACTCCCTGATGGGTTTAAGGGTACTGGTTTTATTTTGGTAGTTACTGAAGCGGTTTCTGGAAACTTGATTAATGCTTTCAAGAGGCGCTGGTGAGAAGCTTTTGGGATTTCTGTGGCTACTGAGGTCATGCTGGTTTGTGAACAGTAGACGGCAGACATCTGACAGCAGAGAGGGCTGAGGAGAGGAGAGCAGGTGTTCGTGCAGATGTGCTGTCACCAAGTCCTCTGTTTTTCTTTCGCCTCCTACTTTTTTCTTTGGAGGAAGGCAAGAACATGCCACAGAAGGGACTACTTGTTTGTATTCTGGGGCAGTATAGGGTTTTGTGAGCTCAGGCATAGTCCAAGTGGAGAAATGTATAAAAAGTGGAAAACTAGTTAAGTAGGCTTGACTTGTGTCTCTGTTCCTTGCTTTGGCAGGAGAAAGAAAACCTGTGATCATTGACTGAGAGCTGGTTAATATAACTAAAGTGAAAGGATTTCATTTGCAATGCCTGTCTGTAATGATAGCTTGTGAATTTTAATGATAAAATTGCTTACCATGGCCAGAGTTTGTTGTGTTCCCAGTAATGTCTGTGTACTTCTCTCCCCTGTCTTTCACAGGAATTGGTGTCTAATCACAGGCACAAATCAGGGCTGCTGATCACTGAGCAGGGGCTTTTTAGGTAACCGAATAAATAGCAGCTGTTGCTTTTGATCATTACGTAACAGTAAAAAACGTTTGCTTGAAAAAACAGTTTATTTCTATTTTTATCTTCTAGTATGTTAATTGTAGAGCAGTTGTGTAGTCTCTGTAATAGTGAGGTGAAGGATTTGCAATTCAGGTCTTCAACACCTGATTGCCAGCTGCTTTGCTTTTGCTGGTGACAGTCTAGGCTTTAGGGCAGGGCTGCTCATTTGATTTTTACTGCAGTGCCAAAGGTCTGATATTGGGGACCAATTGCAGCTTATCAGTGCCAGCTTCACTGATTCAGCCAGCACTGTTCGCCGTGTGCTATTTCCAATAGCAGGAGGTTTAGTTCAGCATTCCAGAAAAATAGGAAGAAATGAAAGGTGTCTTCCAGGAGTGCAGGAGCAATCTACTGAGAATTTGTTTACAGGGGAGATTGGACCAGCACCTGGCATTGAAGTAGTCCAGTCCAGGGTGTGACAATGAGAGACAGGAAAATAACGGAGGGGTTTGTCCCTTCTGTGTTTATCCAGATTGGTTACTTTTATTGCAGTAAAAAAAAAAAAGGATGTGATAGCAAAGAATAAGGTATTACAGTTACATCTGTCTAAAGGAGAAACTAAAAAGTTATGCCGGAGGGGTGCTTTTCTTAACAAACTAAAAGCTCTGTCATTAAAGCGCCTATTTAGTCTCTCATTACATGGCTTTGTTATACGTCATCAGATGTCCAGTGCAATCAAATATCCAGAATAAAAGATCAGTATAAATTATTTTTCAATTTCACTTTGCCATGGCTTATTTATTTCCAGGTTTCTTGGTGTTTAGAGTTAATTATTTTGGATTGACAAAACACTCTTTTTACCAGCCATTACTGTATAACCAATTTGTTATTTTTTTCGGAGGTATGCTATGATTGTGAGCAACTTTCATTTTTCATCTAGGATGGATGATTCTCCTATGAGTCAAAACCAATAGGGATTTTTTTCCTAATCCTTTTCAAATGCATGTCAGAGGTACCATAATGCCTCGCATCACCACACCCCCCAGCACCCCTTCCTGCCTTGTTCTCTTTTTCACAGTGTACAGATACATAAGCCTTTATACAATTGAGATGTTTAATATTTGTACCCAGTAAATTATTTTATAGAACTAATTTTTTTACTTCAACTTTCTAAAAGATATGAAAGAGCCAAGGCTCCCATTTTTTCATAACTTTGCCTTTTGTAAGTTATTTGCTTTACGATCTTTCTAGACATCTTTGTAAGCACTTTCAGGGAAGATAGCCTTAGTAGTCTCTTGAAGCATGTTCCTTGGTCATGATAGGATGATAGCTTAAATTTTGGAAGGAGAAACACTGAAGTTTTTCTATCCTTTCTCATTGGATTTTTAAGCGTGTCATTAAAAATAGAGATGTACCTTTCTTGTATTGGAACAGTTAGAATGTATTTTTTACTTTATGTGACTTTTAATTGAAATTTTACTCGTTGTAATGGCATTCTGCAAAGATGAAATGCAAGTTCATAATATAAATGTTATTTAGCAAAAGTGGTGTTCCAGATGTTTTCTATAGGTATTTAGTTGATTCATGTAGGATCTGTAGGATCCAACATGGCAAATTTTTACAAGGTAGGCTCTTTCCTGTAATGGCTGTGTAAGCGTGTCTATATTGTGTAGTCGTGTGACTGAAATACTACTGGAAGTAAATGGATTTGATCTTTTTTTTAAAATATTGTAGTAGTAGTTTGATATGGCACTTTCCAAGGTAAATATAGCACATTTACAATGGAAATATAATAACCTGCATGGACTGAATCAGGAAGGCACTATTTCCCTACATAACATCTCTCTCTAACCTATGACATAAGAGATGACCTTTAGATGGTGGTTTTGAGCTTAGTGGGCCAAAAAACGAATGCATGGAAAAGGATGTGAAAAGCTTTGTGTATTAAATAAGAAGGGAAGGATCTTCATGTTGTGGTCCTTTTGCCTACTGCATGGTCTGATTGTAGGAACTGTGGAGGGATACAGGAATTTTGAAAAAGATTATGAAATCGTGTATGGTTGTTCTGCACAAGGGTTTCTGTTAATTTGAAAATGCTCACCAGGGATGGAGCTCCTGATAATATATTTTCAAATTATTCTGCATGCACCAGTACCCATGCCGTGGCATTGTGCACGACCTGAAAATCATGGTCTGGCTGCAAAGGCAAGGTCAAACATGATAAACAAAGGAACGATCTTAACACATTCAGAGATCAGAGGAATTAAACCAAGTCATCTTTTGTATTGCTATATGGAAAGTGTCCTACATTGACCTGAATTTGCTAAGTGATTTGGGATAATTCATCACATCAGTAATAAAGTGGTTGTCAAGAAATGTGAAAAAATAACAGACAAGGTAGCTGGGCTAAACCTTCCTTTTATGAAATGCAAACCCTTCTTGCATCTACGAAAGATGGAGCTAGACAGGACCTTGAACAGCTGTGTAGAACTTCTCTACATCCCAAGACATGATCAGTTATTACTGAAGTGCTCCTGACAGATCTTGGCCTAACCTGTTCTTCAAAATCAGCATGATCAGAGATTGCACAGCCTCTGTGGGCAATTTGTTCCAGTGGTTTCCTGTTAAATGAGCTGCTCTTTGTAGCAGCTAGATGTTTCTTGAGCTGCAGTTGACTCTTTCCTTTATGTGATATGCGGTCAGATTTACACCTTCGCTTTCCAAAACGTATATTGACATGTGTTTTTCGACCTTCTAAAATGATGTCTCTCTCATCCCTTTGAAATGAAGAGACCAATGCTAGTGTAAGGGATATATAGTGTATGCTACTTATGTAATACTTTTGAGTCTGTAATACCTTTGATTTTCAGCTTAATGGATCTGTGATTATATATTACCTAGCTTCCAAAGAGGAAAGTAGTAGAAGAGGTTAAATAACATGGAAATATTTTTTACTAAGAGATTTTCAGAAGCATTTGGCAGGAAGCAGCTGTCATTAAGAATAAGAAAAAAGACTTTGTATCTCTGAAAATCTGAGTGTTAGCATGCTTTGAAACAGTTCTCATATGACTTATTTCTAACATAGGTTTACAGCCTATTTGTGTGAGAGAAGAAAATACTGATCTGTGTGTTGCCAGCATAGATATACAATGTTTAGCTCCTTGGAACTCCAGATGGCCAAAATATTGATGACTCACTGAGAGTATGCATGCAGGGAATGTACCTATAGAGTGCAGCCTCACTGTGTGTATGATGTTGCTTCCTCTGAGCATTACTGACATGATTGAAAAAAAAAGCAAATCAGAGACACAGTTGTCTGCTACTACCTTTCCCAGCAGTCACATGAATGTGCCTTGCCACTCTGATCCATGACCGCAACCACGGTAGCTTTGGTTTTCTTACCCGCTGTCTTGATGTAGGGTTGATTTACTGCCAGGTTTGCTCCCTGAAGTGGTTTATGCTGGTGTCCAACCAGTGCCAGTCCAAGGGAAATGGTAGAGCAGCAGTGGTTCTGGCAGTGGGACACTGGCTACTACAATGTCACCTCCAAACTCCCCCTTGATCTTCTCTTCTCTTCTCTTCTCTTCTCTTCTCTTCTCTTCTCTTCTCTTCTCTTCTCTTCTCTTCTCTTCTCTTC
>WUAM01000217.1:1568436-1594259 GCA_024336885.1 Actenoides hombroni | reverse complement strand
TTCTCTTCTCTTCTCTTCTCTTCTCTTCTCTTCTCTTCTCTTCTCTTCTCTTCTCTTCTCTTCTCTTCTTTCTCTCTATTTATTCTCACCGTGTTGGGATAATCATATCTTGTTTGGGAAGAGATTCCCCCTCAGTTTACATGGAGACTCAGCTTTCAGCAATGTAAAAGAGTAGAGGAAAAATATATAAGAAAAGATCAGAGCAACTGTTTCCCAAAAGTTCCATTCTCTCAGTCCTCTTATAATCATGGTGAGGTTTGCCAAAACCAAACCATAGTCTGAAGAAAACAAACACCAAGACAGTTCAAAAACTTGATTTTCTCTCAAGGAACAAAAGGCATTGTGAAATTTTCCTTGGAACACCTCTTTCTAAAGAGTAACATAGTGGCTATTTTATTTCATAAAATATGATTAACCCTAGAGAGTAGCACACAATTTTCCCACTTCATGTAATCTGCTACGTAGGATTCTCTTATAGAAAAAAATGCATAAAGTGTATGAAATCTGTAGAGTCTGTAGAACACTAATCTTTGAGAAAAGATCAGAGAAGTACCTATCAGCTTTGACAGTAAAGGTCTTTACTAATAGATTATTGAAGTCTAGTACATTATTCATGGTTTTCAGACTGGCAGTCCTCCATGTAGTTACAGACATCAAATACATTGATTTCTTACATACTTCTGTATTTTGTTAAGTTATTATAATCTAATTCTCTGCAGAAGCCCACCAAAAAGCCTTGCTTTACTTCTCCATTAATCTGTAGAGCATCTTACTGTTGTCTTTCACACTTGACACTGATTTGGCGCCTTGCAGTATAACAAACCAAGTCCTGTAGACTGCATGGTGATTAATTGCAGGCCTTTCCTATGCAAACTGCCCAGCCAACCATGAAAATGTCACTTGGTTTCTGAAAACAAAGGCCTGCTTTGGAGGAGTAGCTGCAGCTCCTGCAGCTCCTGGAACGGGGCCTTGGAGACTTCAATACATTTCTGCTAATGATCGCTTGATTGTTACAGAAGTGTAGCCAGGGTTGTTTCTTCGCAGGACGTTATCACAGCACGCTGCTTCATTCTCTTTTTTTTTTTTTTCCTCCCTCAAGAGAGCAACCTTTTTGGAATTTGTTCCTTTTTTTGTTTGCTTGTTTTGTTTTGTTTTGTTTTGTCAAGCAACATTCTCTTCTTCCTGCCCCCTTCCCCAGAGCAGGCAGCCAAGGTTCTGCTCATCCAAGTGGCTTGGGGCTGAGCCACCCATCCCACCGCTGCCGGCCTGACAGATGTTGCCCTGTTTCTTGTTCCACACAGTCCTGTCAGATTCCCCCTGGATCAGTACCTCTGGCTCCTGCAAAAACAGATGCTTTGAACTTCAAGAGGCAGAGCCTCCTGGCTGCCGCTGTGACAACCTGTGCAAGAGCTACAACAGCTGCTGCTTCGACTTTGATGAGCTGTGCTTAAAGACAGGTACGATGGGTCTCCTGTCCCACATTGCCAGGTGCTGCTGACACCTGGTTTCTGCCAGCACTTGGAACCTGCCTGATAAACCAGCACTCCATGCCATAACCTGCATCTCCTCCTCACCTTGCCTTTGCCAGGCAGGCTCGGCTCAGCCCAAAACGCAGCCCATGTTTCCTCACAAGGAGCAGTAGGCATGTGCACCTATTTCTCCTCACTGCTGGGCTTTGACCATCGTGTCAAGGGCAGAAAAAGCAGGATACTATTCATACTATGTGAAAAGTAGATCTTCTTATACTCAATTAAAAGCAATAATCAGTGTTCAGGCACCAGTCCCACCTCCAGGTTACAATGAAATGAGCCATGGTAAAGGCTGGAGGTTGGTCGTTCTGTATCAGCCACCCTTTTTCTCCCAAGTCATAACTTTGTATTGGAGCAGCTCGTGCTCGCCTGTGGGATGTGCATTGCAGTTACTCAAGAAGGCACCTGGAGCTGGAGGCATTGAAGCAGTGCAAGTCCTCTCTGAGTGTGCTGCAGGTGACAGGCTCAGCTTGTTACTCTGGCCTCAGACTCCAGTTTCCAGATGTCAGAATGCATATAGCACACTGGTAAAAATATTTGACTTAACTCGTTGGACCCCGGGGGTTGGAAATACAGCACAGGGTTAATTTTCTTTTAGTTTTCTTCATGAGTCATAGGCAAGAAAAACTTCAAAGAGAGCCATGAGTTATATTTTACTTCTTAGCGTAGTGCATTTAAATTATTAGTTGTACCCATCTCCTTGAGTGTTTGCACAGTGGTCACAATTGACACAGGTGCCTTCTAGTTCTGCAATTCAGAATTTTCTTGCCTTATCAAAGAATTACACTTACTAAGAAACCAGAAGAGAAGTCTAATGATTAAAAATGTCTTTGCCTATGGATGTACCATGCTTGAGAGCCTTGACTTGTTCAGTTCTGTTTATAATGATGTCATTTTAATAGCTTGGTACCAGAAAATGGTGAGGTAATCCTGTTTAAAAAACTACTTCAGTTCCAGATCAAAAACTTCTGAATTTTAGACTGATGCTGTTTTGCCCCAGGTGTAAATGACTGCAGAATGAGAGACTCTTTTTGAAAACTTTCGGCACAACATGTTTGCTATCAAAGGGCTCATTTTCAGTTCCTCAGCTTTCTGTCCACAGTGCAGCATACCCATGTATATGTAGGGATACCTGCATAGCCCTTGGGACTGTTGTATGAATCATCACATACTCTCACAGGCATTTATTAAGACAATTATCACACGTACAATCTGTAAATGTTACATATTTATAGAAAAAAAAAGCCCTAAAGGAAGAAGAAAAGGGAGTAAAAGACATTGCTTTGATGTGGGCTTTTTTTTACTGGGTGCATGTTTTTCTAAAGTGGTTTTAAAGTTTCTTGTTGGTTGGGCCAGGATGTGGAAAACCATGTGCGCACATCCTTGAGTGCTATTCCAAAGTGTATGAATGTACTGCCCTTGAGAGAGCACCCTAATTTAGACAGACCCTTAGATCCTAACTTCATTTACAAGATGAGAAGAGCTGGAGTGTTTTACAGCAGCTGTGCCATGCTTTTCCTTGAAGAACAGCTCTTGCTCTCCTAGCTTTGCTCTTGGTGCTGAATCTCACTCTGCAGGTGAGGAACTGATGGGAGTAAAGCATCAGTTTGCATCCACGTAGTCTCTTTTCAACTTTCTCATGTTTCCCAGGGATTGAATTGAGGACTGAGTAGTTAGGGAAAGAGTGAATTACCCAAGAAACACCAGAATTCTTAGTTTATGCTTCAGGCCCCACTTTTATCTATCAAGATTCTTTCTTGTCTTCTTTCCACACCTTTTCTGGCATTCAGGTTGTACAAAGCCTGGAGTACAACACCTGAGGGTAGCAGAAGCACTTGCTTGTGGGTGGAGGAGCCCTCCTGTACTTGAAGGACACAAGGGTCCTTCTAGTTTCTTGTTGACATACCTACTTCAGAAGTCTTAAAATCCCTAAAATGGGGCCATAAAGTTTACATCCAGCTTTAACGACTAGAGTGTTGTCATTATGGCTTGAGTGAGTACTTTTTGTTTTGATTATAATCTCATTCTTGCTTACCTTTTGAATGTTTTAGCTCGGGGCTGGGAATGTACCAAAGATCGCTGTGGAGAAACCAGGAATGATGACAATGCTTGTCACTGCTCTGAAGACTGCTTAAGTAGAGGAGATTGTTGTACTAATTATCAAGTCATTTGCAAAGGTAAGTCTTTGGTCTTTCTCCCTCTTATCTTTCCAAACCTGATACCAGACAGCCCTGTAAGTAAAGAGTTTTTTCTAAGGGAGGAACCCTCTCATTGTTTTGTTCTGATTTTTCAGAGGAGGGGAGAAAAATGGGGAATTGCATTTGTAATTTTTTGGGCACTAGCAGAGGAGAATGCTTCTAATTTGTTAAAGGTAGAAGGATGTTGTCTTTGCCTGTAGAGATACTGATAGACAGAGAGGAGGTGTAATTGGATGAAGAAGAGTTTAAAGAAAACACAGAAATGTTCCGAAGCATTTGTCTGCATCACAGGGAAAGGAAGGATATCTGATTATCTCAGAAAGAATGGAGCATTCCTAGATATATTATCTTTGTCTCCAAGGTGTCCCCCCACCCCCACGCCAAAAGCTCCTGCTCAAACTGCTTGGTGAAACACCTGTAGGCTTTGTTTCTTGTGGGAGAGGATTTGTGAGAATACAAGGGCTGTAATACACAGATGGGTGGCATGAACTTTAGATGAGCATGCCACCTTCTAGACACACCATGGCTGCAGTACAGCTTGCACTGGTTAGTGGGTGGATGGACTGTGAAGGTTTCATTTTCATCTGCTACCCTAATCTTCTGGAGCATGTCCTGCCTCGTGTAATGTGTCTCACATTTGGAGCAGGTCTTTTGATCCTTGGTGATGAGCACTACAGGTTGTCACTTTTGTATCTCAGCTAGTTCTTAGTTTTTTCATTCATTAACTTTACTGGTGGAAGGGTTATAGTTTGAAATTTTTTCTTCCACACCATTTTGGCCAACTGCATACATTCAGAAAATGGTAAGAGTCTTGATCCATACGTGGAAAATGGGCCTTATTTCTTTACTTGAATTTTGCTGTTGGGAATCCGAAAGAAATCTTCCAGCAAGTACTCATAGGTTACATTCTTCCCTTTCTGAAAGAAACCCAAGGCTGAGACCACTTAAATACCGGTATAGTTTTCAGTTGCTGCCTTTTTTTGTGGCTCACTCATACAAGGGTCAAGACAGAGGAATTTACATGTCTCCAGCTTTAATGTACATAATCTTTGTTTAATTGGCTAATAACAAATGATCTCAATGACCCTGGCACTTTGACAGGAATAAGCCTTATGCGAGAACAGTGTTTCCTCTTTATTCGTGCCTTTGCCTGTTTGAGGATAGAGTGTTGTGGTTCTTTTTTTCTTGGAAATTGTCCCTTCACCTCCAGTCATGGTCAGTTGGAATTGCTGCAGGACACATTTCCTGTAGATATTTTCTATGGTGTTTTTTGTTTTGTTCTTCTAATTGAACTGCAGTTCCTTTAATAGTGCCAGGTCCAGGAAGTGAGCCTGATTAGCTAATAATCTGTTTTTCAATTGACCTGTGAAAGTGCAAGTCACGAGCCACTCCATATGCGTCATTCAGCAGTGAAAACCATAAGAAAGAAGCTGATTACATGAAGTAATTTTAACTAATCTAATTTTGAAAGAATATTAATACTTTCTTTTACCTGTGTCCTGAGTTTTACCTGATCCATGAGCTGATCATCTCTCTAAACCAGCAGCTGGAAACCATTTAGAGTTGTCTTTCTTCAGCAGAATGTATTTTGTTTTGTGTCTTTAGCCAGCAGAATCAGCTCATGGAGACACCAGAGCTGGTGGGGAGGAGGGTGGAAATTCACAGCCAGAAGCAGCACTACCTGGTTTTGAAAGATTGAAAAAAAAATAAATTAAAATAGATTACTACTGTGCCTGAAGTGTTACTGCTGTCTAAAGGACACCTAACTCCAGTTTTAAGAGATACTTCTGGGAATGCTAGTTGGGATATTCTTGTTGAATAGAAGATAACAAGATCTTTTGTTCAGCTTTGTGAAAAGACCTGCTCATTAGTCATGGGAAGTATGATGAGACAGTCCATTAACTAGAGCTAGACTTTATTTTTTTGACATTTTCTGTGAAACCTGTAGCTGTGTCCACAGATTTTTATTTTTTGAAACTGCAATGTGACTTTTCTGGTAGGAGAAACTCACTGGGTGGATGATGACTGTGAAGAGATAAAGGCTCCTGAATGTCCAGCAGGGTAAGTGTTTTGCACGCAACCGCAAAGTCAAATACAGCAAAGCCAATGATCCCCAGCTCTGCCCTGGACCTCTGAACACCGCATTTCTGCACTGGCCCGGTCATGCAGGCTGAATGGCTGTGGGTTGGATGCTTTCCTCTGCCTCACCATTGTACAGTTAGACTGATGATATTGTAGTGCATTTGCCTTTGAGCTGCTGGATGAGTAGTGGTGTGTGATACATGAGCTTGAACTCTTGGTCTTTGATGACCTGATCAAAAAATAGGTTTGCCTGCTTCACTTATACCCACATAGGGAAGGTAGCCAGAGTCCTCTGAAGTCAGTGGAAAGGTTTAGATTTTCCCAATGTCAATAAAATTCAGGTTAAGCCATATGTCAACAGAGTTCAGGCCATTTTTTTTAACTTTAATTTTGTACTTATAGTGTTATGTACCTAAAAGTAAGGATTTCTAAATTGCAGTGGTTTGTAGGTTTGAATTAGGTATTTGAACACATGAATAACATCGAGAAAGTAAGAACTTTTGAAATCAGTTGGCTCAGTATTATCCTTCAAGGAAAGTATCTGTTCAGGTGTTGTGTTGGTTTGCAGCTCAGTCTGTGCTGTTAGGAGAGTAGTTTGGAGGAGATAGGAGCTGCTGCTTCTCCTGGTGGCTGCTTACCCCCACAGCAGGTGACTTAACATTAAAAGCCCAGTTGTGTCCATGCAGGACACATCTCTGCCTGCTTAGGGTCAACTCCCAGTAGCAGTAGTAAATCAAAATGTAATAAAGTAGCATGAAATGCTGTCATCTTCAGTATGTGAGAATGAGCTCTGCTTCACAGAGGTCTCTCAAAATGTCACTTTTTCTGTTTTGTTTTTTTTTTTTTAAAGAGAGAAGAACAGCTGTTGTGAGATGTGTAGTTTTTAATTATAGATTGTATGCTAGGATGGGTACTCATGCATATTTTTTTTCCTTCTCCATCTCATTCTATAAGCATTTGCCTTTTTGGACTGTATGTTTTTTGCTGCTCAGGAAAGATGTCTCTGATGTTGAAACTCAGCCCTTCCACTCACTACAAGTGAACACTGGATATTACTAAGCATGAGGATCAGTTTGTGCTGATCTGTTAAGTAATCAAAAAAAATTATATAGCATATGCTGTAACTGTACTTCAAGTTCTTTGGAGCCTCAGTGAGCAAGTGGAAATAAAACCAATAATTTTTAAAAGTTGCCTTACACTCCTGCTGCTTCTTCTTTTAGCTTTGTTCGTCCTCCTTTGATTATCTTCTCTGTTGATGGTTTCCGTGCATCATATATGAAGAAAGGGAACAAGGTCATGCCCAATATTGAAAAACTGAGTGAGTACATCTATTCTCTTACGATAAATGAAAAGACAATTTCTTGCAGCCTAGTTGTGTTCATTGTTCATTGAGCAACAGAAGTCAGCATGGAGCTGGTGGGTAGAAGGGCTGCACCAAATGCAGGGCTTCTCTGACTTAAAGGTCTGACAAAGATAAAGTAGTTTTTTCCATGGAAGTGAAATGACAGAAGTTCCCTTCGATCTAGATGGTATTAACTGGTGGCTTGAAAGCACCCTGGCTAAAGCAGCACACAGCAATTGGAGAGTGGGGAAGAGAGCTGCTGCTTTGGGGAACACTGCTCAGAACTGGTGACCTTCATATGGTTTTGTCAATAAACAAATGTGTCTTTGGTACATGATATATATCAGGCACTCTTATAGGCTAGCTGGAAGGTGCCCACAAGATTTTCCACAATATCCATAAATGTGGAAGATCTGGGTAAGAGGGTGCAGGAGCTACGGTGAGTGAGTGCTGCCTGCTGTGGCCAGTGATGAGCAGCCCTGCACTCCCCTCTGGGGTAGTGTGACTCCACCAGCATTTGTGGAGTACTGGACACAAAGCATATTAGAGCTGCTCAGTATAGCATGCTTGTGTCTATGCCCATTCCCTTTAAAGGTGTTGGGTTTTTTTCCCCCTGTGTGTGCTGGCCCTTGTGTAGCCATCTGTGGTTGGACTTGAAGATCTTAAAGGTCTTTTCCAACTTAAATGAGTCTACGATTCTATGATCAGAGGGGCTGTGGCCAAAGCCCTTTGTGAAACTGCAGCTTGAGTATATTTGTCACTTAAAATTAGCCTGTTTTCTCATGCTGTTTTACTTAGCAAGATACTTCCAATGACTGGACTCTGGAAGGACGCTAGCTCAGAAAGGAAAACAGTCTGTGGAAATGTAGCTGGTTCTGTAGTGCTCTGGCTGCGTTATTTCAGTTGTTTATTGTCAAGTACAAAGAGTGCGTGAGTGGATTTACTACTGTCCCATGGGAAGACCTGCCAATGTTAAGCCACAGAATGTTCATTTAAATTGGTTAAAATTTAACTTGTTTCTGCAGCACTCTGAGGCACAGCAAGTGACTTCCTCTGTTTTTGTTTTCCCTGTCTGAGAGCTTCACTTCCTAATGTTTGCATTTGTTATTGATTTTTCAGGATCTTGTGGAACACATTCTCCTTACATGAGACCTGTCTACCCTACAAAAACGTTCCCCAACTTGTACACCCTTGCTACTGTAAGTGCCTAGGAAGGATTTCTTGATGATAAAGTGTTGCACTGCAGTAAAAATGCGGGTTGTGGGAAGCAAGATTTTTTTTTTCTTTTTTATTAATATAATTGTTTCACTGTCAATCTTTTTCAGTCTTCAGTTACATTAAGTATTTCCTTTAGTATTTTGACGTTCTGAGATAAAGTGTATCTCACCATTATACACTGTTACAGCTTTTCTGTGGTTTTTTATGCCTTCTTTTGCAGTTAATTGTACTGCTGCATAATTAGAGGTCACAGTTTTTCTATGGGGAAAAAACCACCCCTAAAATCCTACCCATAATACAGCCAGCGGTTGTGCCTTCATTGGAGCTGACGTAAAATTTCCAGTTGCTGAGTGTGTCTGGATGCTGTGTTTGCCCTGCAGTAAAATGAGCCATCGCTTTGGTGGCATGGCTAGCGGCCAGGCTGTCCCCATCCTGGCATGGAAATGCTTCTGGGTGACAGTGACAATGCTCCCACAGCTGGGTTAAGTGACTCCCTGAGTGCAGCTGCATTTTTCCCTTCTTTTTTTCTGCAGCCTCTGCACAAATGTTAAATGGGAGGAGAAAGGAGGGCATGGAGAGACAAATAGCTGGGCATGGGAGAGGACCCTTTGGACCAAGAGAAAGGGAGAAGAGCAGAAACCTCTTAAGTTGCCTTTACTGGTAGACAAATTGTGATATAATGCCATGGCATTGGGTGACTTGTCTCATTTTTTTCTTGGAAAACTCTTATCTCATCGAGGGTCTGGTGAAGATCTTAAAATGAAAATGCTAAGTGTTACTCTTGCAACCTGAGAATGAATTTCTGTTTCCAGAAATGGAAATCATTAAGAGGAACTGCGAGTTAAAATTAATCTTCTTTTCATAAATTTTTGCTTACTTTATATGGCCTCAAACTAACTTTTAATGAGTGTGAAAATACTTTAAAGTATCAAGTAACAGGAGTTTTTATGCTTTTTTTGGTGCTTTTCAGAACAATTCAGTCATCTACTGCTTTCATCAAAATAGCCAGTTTTAAATGTGCTTATCTTAAAATGAAAACCTTTTCTAGTGTGCAATGATACCTATATTAAAATAATTTAGTGGTATTTGCAGATAACTATGAAGAACTGGATTTGTGTGCATTTGGGTTTTACTAATTAATCCACTTCTGCACAAAGGGACTCTATCCTGAATCACATGGAATCGTTGGCAATTCGATGTATGACCCAGTGTTTGATGCCAGCTTCAGTCTTCGAGGACGAGAGAAATTCAATCACAGATGGTGGGGAGGTCAACCAGTAAGTTTCAGATTCCCTTCTCTTCCTTCCCTCCTTCCTCTCCTCCCTTCCCCCTGTGCTGTGGAACATAGCCAATAATAATAATTAAAAAAATACATCTGTGAACAATTTGTACCTAGTCTCCCCCCTGGCTGGCCCTGTGTCTATCAATTTAATGTAATGTTTTGAGTTGGCTTTTGCTTTTCAGAATAATAAAGCCATTGACTATGGAAAGGTGCTTGCATTGATAAGTATAAATTAGATGTGGCTAGGAAAAAAACCCCTCACTTTAGGCAGCAATTTAACACTATATTTTCATCACCATGGCATAATGTTTCCTTTTTATTATGGGTTTCTCAGGTTTTCGTCCTAGAAATGTTCTTGTGGCAGTTTTAGTATTAATGTCCTGTCAGCATAACATGGTACAACTTCATAATTAGTATTTGTTAAGTCCACAAGCGATCACTGTTACCTGGCTTGCTGCAGAGGCTGTAGAAGTTTGTGAATTAATTGCTGCCTTGAGCACAGCAGCAGTGGCTGAAGTAGATCCTCTCTCTTAGATTAGTGTTGGACTTAGTTTCTCTAGCTCGGAGTCCTTATACTGGGCAAGGAAATGACCTCCTTCAACATATTCTGCATTACTACAGCTAAGAAGATCCCCTTGCTTCTGCTGCAGTTTCCCCTATTATTGCACGCTGTGGTGGCTTGCTTTGCCAACAAAAGGGGGTTAAACTAAACTCGTAAGTTTTATGTGCAAGCAGCCAGCGTGCATGCATTTTTCATTGCACCGACTGCTTAGGGAACTACTGTTTAAAAGCTCTCTGACCAGTTAACCACACAGAAGGGTGAGGTGATAGAGATGGGAAGTCAGAAGGGGCTTGGGAACACCATAAACCATCACTGCAGTTTGCTAAAGTGATCAGTGTCATTTCTCAAATATCTTTAAGACACAAATATCCTGAGAGACTAAAGGAAGTTATGCAGATGGTTTTAGGCTTAACAAGTGTGTGTGTTACATGTCTGCATGTGGTTTTAGTCTGAAACAAATGTGAGACAAGACTATTTAGAGCTGCAGGCAGATGTGTGACAGGCAGATGTGTCTGGCTGTAGCTGAGCCAGAATGAGATATTTGTGCTCTTGTAAAGTATGTCAGCATAAAAGTGAGCGTATTCACTCCCTTGTCCAACTATGACCTGGATTAACATTTAACATGGGTTGTGTGGAGAGGTGAGGAGCATGCCTAGCTATTGGCCTCCTAGATGTGAGCAAGTAGCAGGAGCAGTGAAAAGGCAGCAGCAGGTAACCTCTTTCTGCATCTCAGCTACAGCCAGAGCCACCCAGCTAACAAACTGTGCTTGCTGCAGTCAGGCGTTGAGTCCGTAGACAACACTGTGGCTCAGCTGCTGTGTGACAGTTTGCTAAACAGCTGTAATTTAATTAGGCATTGCCAATTTAATTGTGCAGCTTACATTTATCACAATTAGGTAGGAGTTACTGGGGAACTAACTGTGAGAGGTTCTACAAATGTTGCTATTTTTAAACTATGGTATTTTAAAAGTACGGTGTAAATCTATAAATATTTCCATCGCCTGCTGTGTTGAGTGGGGAACACTGGTAATTCCCACACCCATCCATTAGAAATGCCTGTGCTGCTCCAGAGAATAAAAGTTTTTTCTGGATTGTAAACAAGGATCATTAAAAAATGTCATCTGGAGTTCAATAAAGTTACACAACAGTGGATGACCATAGGCTGGATGAAATCCTCAGAGGACAATGGGGAGTGTTGCTTATACAAGTAAGGATGATAAAATAAACCAGCTGATCTGAAGTGTTAAAAGGGAAAACCACACAAATAATGCAATAAACTGGAAATATCTTTGGAAAACTGGAAACAAATGCATAAAAGAAGGGCTATAATTCAATCTCCACACACTTAATATGAGGGAAAACTGTAAGTTTGGCAAACCTGATAGAGTGGCCGTAGTGGTTGGGTAAGGAGGTAGTAGTTCTCTTGCAGAAATATGATCTAAATGCTACTCTCTCTGCACATGGAAGTATTTCACATTTGATAAGAGAACTGCAGATTTTTATAAGAGAAAAAAATTATCTCCAGCTGTACACGGATTAGATAGACTCCTTTTCTAACTCCATTTTATAATTGTCACTAAATATCATGTTGATACAGACTGCCAAAAATAGTTGAGTATTGAAAGCTAAGACAGTAGAATTAAGGAGAGGGGAAGGGAAATCTGGTCTGCATATCACAGAAATCTAGTCTGTCAAATCACATATTCATCTGGTGCTTTTTAGGTCTTGGGTCTCAAGTTGGGGTACTCAAACAGCAGCAGAGTGGTACTTGGTTGGCACAGAATTGGGAATTATTTTTCTGCCAAGGAAGGCAGGAAAAGTCTGGGACCCCCAGCCTTGTATTATCTAGGCTAAAACTGCCTAGAAGAGAATGTCATTTAATGTTGATAATTTCTGAAATACTTCCTTGCTTATGGACGCTGGCCTATTTTATATGGCTTTGTTAAAATGTGGGGGGTTTGGTGGTTTGTTTGTGGGTTTTCTTGTTTTTGTTGTTTGTTTTTTGTTTGCTTGTTTGTTTTTAATTATGTGTTCTAATACTCAGCATCTTGCTGGGAAACAGCCAGATTACCATGGACATCAGTGGGATTTGGCACATGAGTAACTGAATGTTTCTACACCAGGAATTATGATAAATTAATTCTAAGAGCATTAGGAAAAAGAAAAGGGAGTGTAAGGTAGCTTGCAAGTATTTTGAGGTGCTGTAGCTGATTGTGGGACTTCCTAAAATCCAGACTTCTGATTTAGTGTACAACCGTGATTTATTATATAAGCTTCAAACCACCTTGTTTTCAAAACAAAAGTATTTGACAGGAAACAGATGCAAAACCACTCCTTGTATTGCTACAGCATCTCACAGAAATGGTGATCAGCAGGGCCCATGCTCCCAAAGGGGAAAGTAAGTTTACTGCTCATTTATCATGATACTGAGACTCTGTTTTCATCCCAAGTAACCCTAAGAGCTAAATTAGGCCCCAGCTGACTTTGGCTTCTGTTAAGCAGTAGTTTTCCATGTCTTGATTTGTCTTAGTGAGCTTAAGCTTACACTACAGACAATACATAGCTTTTTTCAAATGATCTTTCATGATCCTTAGAAACAATCCATTGGCTTTGCCAAGGGCAGAGGATGACAAGTATAAACCTGCTGGTCTGTGGTTAATGGGGACAGAGAGGCTCTGTCAGAAGGTAACCCAGCTTGGATCTGAATTTGACTCCAAAGACATTTCTCTCTTCAGGAATATCTTAAAGTACTGAAGGTTGTTTAGGGCACTTTTTATGAAGCTTTATTTTCACTATTAACATTCTAAAGAGAATACAACCTTCAGAAAGGGCTGAGCTTGCCATGCTGAGATAATCCTTAAAAAAGGCTGTGATGTTTCTAGGTAAGTGACAGCATGTTGTGAAGCTGCTTTACAGTCTGAAAGGTATGCCCGTAGACACTGGGAATCATTGCTACACAACTGGATATTCATTATTTTATCTAAATTTCACAATCTATATCAGTCTTTGGGATAAAAACATTTTGCTTTGCTCTTTATTGGAATTTTGTTGATTTTTGCCTATCTAACCATTACAGAAAGAATGTCTTATTTTCATTTTCTTGCCTAGTCAGCCGGAGCATTGGCAAGGTAGTTACATCTGAGGAGCCCAGGCTCTGCAGAAAGCTGCCATCAGCCTTTTTGTTCTGAGCATGTTTTGCAATCACTTTGTTGATTGGTGGGGGAAGCAGAAGGAGGCATGTCTATAACTGTCTTTTTATAAATACTTTAGTCTAACTTGAGCCAGGAAAAATCAACTCTTTTTGAGTCTGCCTAATTATTTAATAGACTTGTACTAAAATCTTCTGTCTGGGCAAGAAGGCGATGCTTAGTTGTTGGTCATAACCTATGCTGTGAGTTTAAAACATCTATATATCCTAACCTATACTAATGAAACAGTCCCATGCATCAATATAGGTTAGGGGTAGACCTGCTGGAAAGCAGCCTTGAGGAAAATGATCTTGGAGTCCTGGTAGACAATAAGTTAACCATGAGCCAGCAATATGCTTTTGTGGCTGAGAAGGCCAATGGTATCCTGGGGTGCATTAAGAGGACTGTGGCCAGCAGGTCAAGGGAGGTTCTCCTCCCCCTCTGTTCTGCCCTGGTGAGGCCACACCTGGAATACTGTGTTCAGTTCTGGACTCCCCAGTTCAAAAGAGACAAGGAACTACTGGAGAGAGTCCAGCAGAGAGCTACAGAGATGACTGGGGGACTGGAGCATCAATCTTATGATGAAAGTCTGAGAGACTTCGGGCTGTTCAGCCTGGAGAAGAGAAGACTTAAGAGGAGACCTTATCAACGTCTATAAATGTCTAAAGGGTGGGTGTAAGGAGGATGGAGCTGGACTCTTTTCAGTGATGCCCAGTGGCAGGACAAGGGGCATTGGGCACAAGCTGGAACACAAGTGGTTCCATCTTTACTGTGGGGGTGATGGAGCCCTGGAACAGGCTGCCCAGGGAGGTTGTGCAGTCTCCTTCTCTGGAGATACTCAAAACCCACCTGGTTGCAATCCTGTGTAACGTGCTCTAGGCCAGCCTGCTTTGGTGGAGTTATTGGACTAGGTCATCTCTAGAGGTTCCTTCCAACTTCAATGATTCTGTGATTTTGTGATCATTTGTGTCCTGTTAAAGAGTAAGGAGTGTGGAAGTAGCTACTCCACATTTGACCTTGTTTTTACAGATGTGCAGGAGTGCAACACCTGCATGCTTGCACCAGTCTTGAACTTGTTTGTTTACTTGGGAAATGCTGTGGTTTCCCCTTTCCCACCTTTGTGGAAGGGATATCCCATTCATGCATTATCAACTCTCTTCTGCAATGGATGTATGTGCTTCCTCTGCCCTGAAGTGAATCTCCTTCCCTGGCTGGCAAGTGGGAGCGTGTTTGCACAACTTGACCCACAGCCCAGACTTCAGAGCTGTCCCTCCCATCAACCCTGACCTGAGATGTGTTGCTGCCAGTCCTTTCACAGTGCAACAACTATGGGGCAGCCTGTGCAAAGTTATGGGCTCTTACTTATTAATGGAAGATTAGAAGTAGGCAGATGCCCCACTTTCTGTGCAGCAGATTGAATTCAGACAAGCAATTTCTGTACAGCAGACAATTCAACAACTGTTTTGGATAACTATGTAGTATCTGTGTGTAAATGTGTCGAGCAGTCAAGAAAGGAGGACTTGGGACCTCCATGTTCCATATGGCATTAGCACATAACCTATTGTTTAGCTTGTCTATATTTATCCATAAATAAATAATTGTAGTTATTCAATACAGAAAATGTAAAAATGGCAAATTGAACTCAGAGAGTATGTTTCATATACATCTAGAAAATGATGTCTAAATTTTCTGCGACATTAGCTGTTGTACTAAGGTTGAATCTTTGGGTCCATAATTTAACAGGTCTGTCTGCACTGGAAACATTAGATATTCTCTAATTCCTGTGGCAAGGTTTGAAGAGAGAGTACTTAATCTTTGATATTTTTTAAGTGTTTTGGATTTTTTTTTAATTTATTTTTAAATTTTTTTTTTACATTTTTATTCCCCTCCTCTCTACTTAAGCAAATTCATTCAGTAAAATGGCTTTTGTATTTCTTGAAGTAAATACAAGGAGGCTTGTCTCATATGCAAACCAGGGGTGTACATCTGACATATTTAAACAGCTGACTATAAAATTCTAATGTATTTGTATTTACATATGGCAAATAAATTACATAAACTCACAAATGGTACTGACCTTGCAATACCTAACACAGCAAACTTTATGATAAGTGACCTGAACAGAGGTGATCAGCCATGGAGCATTGCATTTACATGCTGAGTACTGGAACATCTAGGATTAATTAATTAAGACTGTAACTCTAACCAACAGAGAGGAAATGGAACAGTAATCCTTATTTCCTTCTTAACGTCAGTTGTTTTGGGTGGACAAGGTTGAGAGGGCATCAACTACCTTTTTTACTATCCTACATTGACTGACAGTGTACTCTGCCTGTGAGAGGCATGACTTGCAGTCTTTCTTGAAAGACAATGAATTTAATTTAAAAACTGTGAGAGATGATCACTGGTGATTAGGCTACAGTTAAGTTTGCACTGCATTTCTGCTGGAGTTACTATCCTATAGCTGAGGGTAGTAAGGAAACTTAGGTGCTCCTATCAGCCCTTGTCCAGCTCCTCCAGTCTGTTGTCTTAATTTTACCTAGCTAGTAAAGGGTCTGGATAACCAAGAGCATTTCTAGTAGAGATTACTGCCACTTGATTCATCAGCAATAATTGTCACAACTTTAAAATACACTGGAAATTTGATTTAAAGCTTGTTCAGTGCAGTTAGAAATTCTTCCACCTAGCTAGTTGCTGCTTCTCTGCATGCTTAAAGACCTCTCTGCAAATGTATTGTTATGAGCGACAGGTTTAGGTATGATATTGAATAATGTTGAATTTTCTTATTGTTGTTTTAAATAAACTAAAGGCCCAGTAGTATTTTGTTGCAACCTTGAGCTGAACCAGGCTCTGCTTGGCAAATTCAGGATGGAGTCATTCAGACTCACTTCTCAGATGTTTGTGGTCAGATCAACAGATCATTGTCTTAGCTGTTGAGCTTATTCCAAATGCAGCAGACACATGTCCTCATCCAAACAGTTAATGCCAGTGAAAATGGCTGCGTTCATGTGTTGAAATACTTGGGAGAAGGGGGAGTGTAGTTTCTCCTCCTCTGAAGCCCATCTGGGTACCTTTGGACTGCCCTTACTGCTTGCTCAGGAGTGCACAGCTAGGAATGATGGCCACTGACTTGCACGACTCCTGGTTCAGAAAGGTGTTCATGCTGTTTTCAGATGGCACTCATGAAGCACACTCTGTGCTTGACAGGAATAAAAAAATAGCTACCACCTTCTTGCAGGCATGCTGGGTGCCTTGGCACTGTATGTAGGGCCTAATTATTCATTTGTCAAGATAACTACTGTTTTACTTGCTTGGCCGGAGGGAGGGTGTCTTTTGGCACATGTTAAAAATCATTGCCTAAAATAGACAGAGTTATGGGTGATTTCAGCAGCAGCTAACAGTCAGGAGCAGCACAGGACAGCTTCAGCTGCTGAGCGTGGAACTTGGCTGGTCTGATTTGGCGAATCAGGCAGGCTGGACCACTTGGACCTGGGCAGGCCAAGGCACTAGAAAGTCAGACTAGAGTTAACAGATGGTAAAATCCAAATACTGAATTCCCTGGACTTAGTTTGTTGGTAACTTCCCAAAGATATCTGCAAAATTATTTAAACTTTGCAGGAACACAAACACTTTCAAAGAAAAATAAATCTGCTGCAGCTCTGTAGGGACAATGGTTTTCCAAGTACAGCAAGACCAAAGAGCATAACAGCAGTGGAGCTGACACTCCTCATGCTGAATTTGTATTTGACCTCTTTCTCTGCTATGACAAGGTTCTACTCTAGAAATAAATCTGCTATGCAAACGAAAATGTAATTGCTTTAAATGTATCCCCTTTTTGACCTGAGAAGCCCATGAATGACTAATGAATATGGAGTAGCTCCTGCCCTAGTTAACCACAGGGTCCAGGCTGAAGTTATATGAATGTGCTGTGCTGATTTGTATGACACAAATGATCTTGTGGATGCATCCTGGCATTGCAGTCACACCTCTGACTGCAGCGTACGGGCGCAGTGATATGATTGTGGGCACACTTCTCCATCTCTCCTGTTCACCTGCATCCTTCTGCCCCATCCTGTCAGGGCCAGTATTCTGTGAGCATTTGAAAACAGTATCCCTGTTATTTAGCAATTCAAACCCAAATTCCAATGTAAATTCAAAGCCATTTTTTTCCTTTTTTTGGGGGAGTTACTTTGCAGCCACATCATCTTGTTGTCATTGTCACTGTGCAAATCCTAGTGCTGGTGGAAGGCTGGGCCTGCAGAAGCTGGTGGGGACGCTTGAACGACTCTCTATTTGTTGGCAGCTTGAGCATAAATGAACCACCCCTGAAATAACACTCTTGGGGAGAAGCACCTGAAAACAGAGCAGGGTGTGCTGCAAATGTGTGGCTATTCTGCTCCTGTTCTTACTGCATTTATTTAGTAAACCACTATTTCTGTAGAGTTACCATGGATGTATTCTTCCCTGGAAAAGAGTATACATTACCAAAAAGTTAAAATACAATGGAAGCAAATGAACTTTAATAGTTTTGATTTTAATTGAACTGGATTGAATCCAGTAAGATTTGGAAGAGTAGGAGATGAGACATAAATTAAGGATTGTATCCAGAGAACTGGAAAGACAAAAATGACCAGTTTTCCTACAAATAACGTAACAATATACAAATTTACTTGCTATTAACTATAGCCTCAGTCTGCAAATGATCTTTCATCAGACTGTGCCAAATTTCTTGCAGTTAAGACTGCTGCATGGTATTCAGGTATGACACTCGAATAGTGTATGCCCAGATGACAGTTTGTATGTGCCAGTTTGAGCAAGGTCAAGGGCCCTTGAATGTATTTTCAGAAAGTTGATTTAAATCAAACCAAAGATTTTGCAATTATTAAGTAAGGGAACTATGTTTTGGTGTAAATGCTCATGAGATGGATAAATTGCAGTATGCATAAATAAATAATTATCGTTGTAAAATAAATAAATAACCTAGTTGTATCCATAATGCTGTCCTTGGAGCCACTTCCACTTTTGAAAACGAGTTCTGTAGAGCTACAAACTCATATTATTTGCTCTCCTTGACTGTGGACCTTTATGATGTTCGGTCATTCTCATTCCCCTGCCTTGTATAGATATTCAGAGAACAGAAAAGAGAGTGAAAGAGTGGGGAGAGACGGTAATGAGGCTATCCAGGGATATGGTATGGCTTTCATTAGGAAAGATCAAACCAACCAAGGATACTCTTTCTCAGAAAGGAATAGGTAGAGAGGAATATCATGAGTGTTGTATAGAAGGGAGAAGAGAAAGGATTAATAGCCTGTTTGCAAAGTATGAGAACAGTGCCCTAAACCGAGTGAAACTGGCAGGTTTAAACCAAATATAAAAATACACTCATGCATTGTGAGCTACATTGTGGAACTTTCTGCTACAAACTGATTTATAGCTCGAAAAATATATGGGATTTGAAGGACTGAAAAAAAGAATTTGAGAAAGGAATTTGAAAAATCCATGGAGATTGTTTCCACCGTTTCCATCAATCGCCATCTCAAGTGAGCTCAAAGATTTTTTTAAACCTGTATGGAGGGAGGTGTCCCTCCCTGCTTTCTTTATATCCCTACTTACTCATCTGTGCCCTTTTTTTGTGTACTCTATTCTAACATGTTTTCTGTTGATGGATACACATGGTAGAATATGGGGAAAGAGGGACATTTATGGAGACACCAATTAGTGTTAAATCATGTTCTTTCCTAACTGAGTATCCTCCAAAACTTGAACATCAGACATCTCAGGTGAGGAATGTCTGGGTTTTGAAAATTAAATGAAATACCAGAGAAATTCCTGGACATGATTCTTAACGCTTTTCATTAAAAGTAACATGGATATTTAGGGATGAAGGCCTACAGCACCATGGCTGATCCACTGCTACAGAATTTGCATGTTTGTCACTCCATGTGTTTAAATTAGGGACACAGGCTGAAAACTGCGGTTTTCACTTCTAGGCTCAAGGTAGAAGAATGTGTCTTGAAAACATTTTCTTTTGACTTCAGAGGGTCATTAGAGATATGAACACATTCTAATCCTCTTATATTTTCCTCATTAGATTTGGATTACTGCAGCCAAGCAAGGGGTGAAAGCTGGCACATTCTTCTGGTCTGTGTAAGTTCCTGGAGATTTATAACTAATAATTTAGAATTAATTTGATGCAACTGTTTATTAAGTTGTTTGCCTTACTCCAAGCATTTGGTAGCTTGGAGACAGTACCTGTCACTCTCACTTGCTTCATTTGTACAGTGTTTCTGATAACTAAGCTGACACTACAGTTTGCTGCTTTAAGTTCATATACTGATTTTTAGCAGTTGTTTGAAGAAAAGATGTGTGACTATGTAAAATATTACTTGCTTTTTTTTCATGGTGTGTTGGTTTGCCTGCTTAGTATTGCTAGTAATGTTTCCTAGCCCTCTGACATCAGCAGCCTAATTGACTCAAAAAGCCCAACTTACTCATTCATTTTACAATCCAGTCAGAACTTTGAGTAAGATATCCAATTTCCCTTTCCGAAAAGACAGCCTTGAGGATTTTTGCTGTTTATTCTTCTGTTTAATGGTTCCAGATTATTTTCCGTTCTCACAACTAAGATGTATCTCCCTAACTGAAAAGGAATGAATTTTGGTAATTGCTGAGTTCTGAGGAATTCATGTGCATCAGTCTATTTCATTATAGTGGAAGGACTGCAGAAGCAAAGAGACCGGGCAAACTGTCAGGTTTGAAATACTGAGGGAGTTTGCCTATTTTATTGTGAATCCATTAGGAATAATACTCTTTGCTACTCTAAATATCACATAGCATATGAAGGGTATAATAAAGTGAACCATGTACAAAGGTAATGATAAGTTTAGGTTAGCAAGACAGTTATCTGACAGAGCTCCACTCTGGTGCCCTCACAACAAAGAAGTTAGTGTGATTCCCAAGCTCTGCAACTAGTCACCATAAAAACCCTGCCCAATGCATAACTGGGGATATAAAATGTTACGGAATGTGACCAAGGATATGTCATATGAATGGCAATAGTAAGGGAGCGAGTGAGACAGCCATTTTATGTATGAGTGAAATATATATGCCATAAAAATGTATTGTTTAATTTGGGAAACAGAATTTTTGGGGGGAGAATTTTCAGGCAAACTATTTTAGAAAAACAGAAGTGTTAAGAACATTTTAGTCACAAATGACTTAATGGAAGTAATGGATTTTTTTCATATTGCACAAGTAATAACATTTTCAAAACTGTGCAATATCCAAGATTATTATTCTGCTTTATGATATTGCCTTGTTTGCAATTTTTAATGTAAATTCTTGATTTTATAGTTGTTTTACTGCTGAAAGTTCTCTGTGTAGTTGGAGACTGATGACCGCTGTTGTTCTACAAGGCATTAAAAATGAACTTATTTCAAAATGGCTGTTGGCACCTCTATTTTTCTGTCAGACATTTCCAAGGAGTGCTGAATTCAGTTCAGCATGGTGTATGCAAGGTGGTTGTATTTGATTCCTGCTTTGGGATTCTGCTATTGATCTAATGGAATCTGGACTGACTGTGCTATTGTATTAAAATAACTGTGTAGTCACTGACTTGCAGAGCTTTTCTAAGATGAGATTTGGAAGTTTAAGAGCTGTTTGTAAGGCTAGTTGTTCTCATAGCCTGAAGTTGACAGGATACAAACAGTGAGATAGAGTTCTGTTCTGTAGAGTGAGGAGCTGTCAAAGTTGTGCTTGCTGGTCTGGTGTTTCAGATGGCTCTGTCTGATGTATGGCAGCCTAACCCTCAGTTTGGTTGTTCTTAAGTCAATGGGAACTTTTCCAGTGTCTTCAAGATTACCAGGGTAGGATGGTTGTTTAAACCCGTACTGATGTGAGCAATGTAATGTTTTTTTACTCCTGCCAGCTATCCAATGGCAGCACCACTGTGCTGGGTTAAAGCTACCAGAATGGATCATCATTCACACCTATTCAGAACAGTTAGATTTACTGCCTTGAGTTCTGACTCCAGTTACAAACTTTTAATCATCTTTCTTTTGGAGTATGTAGACAACCAGGAGATCTGAAGTGATTCTATTTGTAAAATAAGAATCAATATCAAGCAAGAAAGAATATATGGCATACTAAAAGCAAATGATGTTATTAGGATTGATTTTAATCATTTTAGAATCAGTTCATAGCAAGACTTTGTTGATGCATTTTGTATTCTGTGATAACAAGGTATATTTTTGTATTTTGTGGTCCAGTGTCATTCCCCACGAGCGCAGAATATTAACAATACTGCAGTGGCTAACCCTTCCAGACAACGAAAGGTAATTCACTTACTGTTATCTGCTGTTGGGTAACTTCTAGCTTTTCTCCTCCTTAAAAGAAGCTGAAAGAGCAAGGGGAAATTTAATTCTAAAAATAATTTTTGTGTGTTATACACTATCACAGATTTAAAGATTTGTTTGGGAGTTGTGTTTAGTTTGTTTGGTTTTGTTTTGTTTTGATTTGTTTTTTTTACCTCAGCTTTTAACCGTCAGCATTTTGATTCTTCTCAATAAATGTACATTTACTTCTTATCAAGAAGCATTTAGTTACATGGATTAACATGGATTGTTCTTATCCTATTGAGTCTAATATGGCTCTACAACCTCACAGACAACAGTTGCAGAACTGTACCCTGAGGACTGGGAAAATGTCAAGATTTTAATTATGAGTGTTTTTTAGTACACAAGTTCCCACATGCTGCTGGCTGCAAAGCTCAGGCAAGCTGCTGTTGTGATCTCTCCTACAAGACTTAGAGAGTGTGTGTCCTCAGATGGTACCCATGTGCCTCCCTGCATGTGTTCTTGGATTTAATAAAACTGTAGAACAACTAATTGCTTAATCATACCATGGAAACATAAGACAGAGAAACAATTCTTTTTCCATAAAGCTAACTCTCATTGGAAGGTTAACTTGATTTGACTTGACCTAACAGGTCTGAGTTTTTTGTTGTTGTCAAAGGAAAGCTATCCTGAATAAGACCTTTCTTTCTTTCAGGCCTTATGTTTATGCTTTCTACTCTGAGCAACCAGACGCTGCTGGCCACAGATACGGTCCTTTCAACTCAGAGGTTAGTACAGATTTTCTTCTGCAGAAAAAGCACGTGTCTCAAATACGTTTTTGAATAATTGCCACTGCTCAGGAGTAACATTTTTAGCAACTATTTTTGATCCATTCCTGCAGTATGCTTCCCCTCTGCCAGAGAAAGCAAAGTTATTGTCTAACGGATTTATCATGTGAGATTTGCTTCTGAGAGAAGGAACTGCCTGTGCCTTTCAGGAGGTTACTTCTCTGTGTGATATGATGATACAAATGGAAAGATTTGTTTGGCAAGAACTGGAGTGCAACGCGTAATGTAACTTTCCTTAATCAATTTATCCTTCTTAAAAGTAGTAAAAATATAATGCAGGAAATATTGAGGAAAAATGCAGAGAAGAAAAAGCTTTCTTTAAAGCTGACAGCTTACAGTCGCCAAAGTAATAATTGCAGCCTGTCATGACTGTAAGAAGCTGCTATTTCCAGTTTTGTACGGGCCCTACAGGGTTTCAGAAAGCTTTGCCAGTACTGTTCCCTCAGGACTAGACTGTTGAGTTTGGAAAAAATTTTGAAGCATCTTAAGGTATTTTTATGAAAAATTATGTGCAAAAGACTACTGTAGTTTAACCCCTTGTTTGAGCTTTGGGTAGCTGTCTGGGACTGATGAGTACTGCTGGCCTGCCAGCACTGTCCAGGTGACAAGGACTTAAAGACTACACACGTGTCTGGGAACTGTGGAGAGCTAAAGTAGATTCTGCCCTCAAATATCCTACTACTTCAGGTGGCTGCGATCTGGCATCGCCAGTGATCTCTGACATCTGGCAAAGGCCCCCTAGTTTCAGTGCAAATATATGCCTGCAGATTGCCATCTCAAGACTTTGGGAGGCTTTATACATACTTTTTAAAAGGTAAATAAGTGTTTGTGAATCTTTGAAAACAGAGGAGTGTATCAGATACCTGCCCTTTGGAAGGTAATACAAATCTCCCTGAACAGCCAGGTGTCCAGCAGTAGTTTCTTACTTGTTTGGTATACATCTGATAGCTGTTCTCCACTGGAGAAGAGCTCAGAGATGCAGGATTGATCTTTCTTTAGTATGTGAGAGTCATTGGGGTTGTTTAAATAAGGTTATAAACTTGCTGTGGGTAGCATCCCAGCTGAAAAAGTGTGAGCCATAGTCCCAGAGCAGTGGGTGTGAGGAATTATTCCAAATCAGCAGTGAAACACCATACTGGATAGGAAGAAGTAGTCCTTTTCTTGATAAAAGGTGATCAAAATCTTCCAACACTCTTGTTAAATTGACAGGCATTGGTATGTCTCCATGTTGTCATTTTGCTCAAAACAAGAGGACATGTCTGTCTCAAGGAAGGTGTTGGTAATGAGACTTTTCTGATTTAAGGATATATTACTCAATGGTGCTTTATCGTTCCTCTTACTGGAGTCTTACAAGTATTATGTGTGTCTTATGACTGACAACTCTAACTTTATTTATCTGTAGACAACCACTTCCTTCTGAACAGAGTTGTGGAACTCTTTCCATGGACTTAAAGGATAATATGAAGATGATGACATTGAATTTGTTCTTTAAATTTTGTAGTCTTTAGCAAACCAATGTAGCATCCAATGTGGTAATCTAGTTTCAGGTTAATTATAAGTGTCTAAAAAGTAAAGTATAATTATATCACCAAAGAAAAAGTAATTATAAAAGTCAAAAGGCCTCAAAGGCTCTTATTGTTTGTGGGTTCTCCTGGATGGTTATCTGAACATTGACCTCTAATTGCAAAGCAAAGATTAGGCTCTTAATAAGTGTGAATAAATAGCATATGAAAGTTTTACAAATACATTGATTTATGGTACTTATGTTAAACATAAGAAGAACATGAAACTGATTTTCAGCAAATTGAGAACAGACAAGGTAGCAGATGATCATGTATGGGCTTGCAGTTCAAACAGTAGACATAACTTTGTGAATGGAAATTTAAAGAAATGAATATGGCTGTATAAGTGTACAGATGCTGAGTTTTGCTACTGGCCTGGTTTCAGTAGAAAAGCTAGGAAGTATTTTATGTTGTTTCTCTTGATATTGTTTTCAATATATTTTTAGGAGCTATGAAATTTCCATAAATCAGCTGGGAAGAAGGTCCTCAGAGGGAACCCTTTCAGCTACTTCCCTGATACCAAGAGCACAGCCTTCCTGTGAAATCATTCTTTTTTTGTATACAGCTGTCAGTTAGACAGTTGGAGTAGAGCTGACCACTTCATTTTTCTACATGCAAAGGCAGATGAGCCAAACAATAATGTTTGAAAACAAGCTCTTAACAATTCCATGTTATATTTAAGATGGGTTTCTTATTTCTTCTTTTGAGGAGTGAAGATTTTATGCTGAGTTTTCTTGCTGCATTTAGTAGCTTGAGGAATAGTTTTATACCTTGAAAACCTCCAAAACTTACAAGTGTCTGTTGGAGTAAAGTGAATGTTTACTAGACCTTATGATACCAAACAGTGTTCTACGTGTATTTTAAATGTGTAATCTTAAAGATCTAATGGCATCCATTACTGATAATTTTCAGCTTCCAGACTTCAGCAGATGGCACTTAAAGCTTCACAGGACGTGCACAACAGCCTATATGCAGAGTGTCTTAAAAGCTGGAAATAAAGGGACTTAGATGCACTTAAACTGTATTGGTGAATTGCCAGTGTTGTTGATATAAATGGAATACAGATTATGGCCACTGTCCACTAGTGCACCTTTGCATGCCCTCTAACATTATAAATTTCAGTGTAAATTAGTTTCAGTGTAAATTGCAGTGTAAATTAGTTTTAGGGTTTTTTCTGTCATTGGGTTTTTGTTTTGTTTTTGGTTTTGTTTTGGTTGGTTTGTTTGTTTGGGCTTTTTTGGTTTTGTTTTGGTTTAGTTTGGTTTGGGTTTGTTGTGTTTTTTTGGTTTTTTGTTTTGTCGTGTTTGTTTGTTTGTTGTGGGATGTGAATGAACTTCTTAGGAAGTATTTCAGTGCATTCCATTACATTTCCAGGAGTAGTTATGGAACTTATCAAATATGTGCTTGCTCTTGATTTACTTCTGCTTTTTTTTTTTTTTCTTTCCTTCTGTGCTTTTGCAGTTGAACTCTGGTAGGTTGGTCCATCCGGGTCAAGAAGCAGAGCTTTGGCTGGCTAGTTACCCTTGTGATGTTACAGTTGCCTTCTGTAAGTGGGGAGGGATTTGTGTCCCTCCTCCATAACTCTGTTCTGACTCTTCTCAAGCAAGACTAAGATTTGGCTGGTTAATAAGAACTTGGCTTTTTATTTTGTATTTTTTTCTCCTAGCTAACTTTTTTTT